>JAFVLL020022566.1:44914-102191 GCA_021397915.2 Tor tambroides
AATATTTATGGACCTGACTGTATGAACCAGGCTAGCAAGTAGCTGTGCTGGAGTAAGACAAGATGGAATGTTATACAAGATTATTTTCTCATTTTGTTTTATATATTACCGTTCAAAGGTTTGGGGTCTGTAAGATTTGTTAATGGTTTTGAAAGAAGTCTCTCATGCTCACCAAGTCTGCATTTATTTGATAATTAAATTAAAACAGTAATATTGTGAGAATATTATTACAATTTAAATTTACCTGTAATGATCAGATTGGTCAGACTGCAGTAATTCAACAAGAACAGTGACTCCCCTTGCAGTCAAAGTCACTTCATCTGATCCTCTAATTACTCTGGCTAACACAACTATCTGTCAAACAAAAGTTAGTTAAAGTCAGAGTCAGTTAAATTAACTTTTTTTTCCAGGCCTTTACAGGTGTTCACTAAAGCAATAAGCCCCAAGAAGCCGTGGTTTACAGTGAATTTATTTAAATAAATTTTAACAACGCCCCTTAGCTGTTATAAATTCACTGTAAACCACAGCTTCACGGGGCTTACTGCTTTTATAAAAGGTTATTCCATATACGTAGTAAGGTTTCACAAAATAAAACAGAGCAAATAAAGTGTAATGATATTAATAAAAACAGTATTCTTCCACCAAATAATGTAGTTCCTCAGAAACAGTTGTGGTTGCAACAAAGTGGTTGCCAAGCAACACACAAAGTAAACAAAGGTGTAGGTTCGTAGAGTAATTTACAACAGCTTTGACACGGCTCAACCAATCAGAATCAAGGACTAGCACTATCCGTTAAATAATAAAAGCATAACATCTGTTCATTTTCTACTGTGGTTAATGTTTTCTTTTTTAAAACATACAATGTCTGAGATCACATTGAAAATCTGGCTTTTTTATTATTTTAATTTTATTTTTTGGAGTTTGAAAATCAAAACAAAAAGTTATAATGTAAAACGGACACAATCTTAATTATTTATTCAATACGATTTTATTCATTTAGAAAATAATGTAAAATAAATGCATTTTTTTATAGCGGTCTAAGACTTTTGGACTCCAATGTGTATGTTCTTAATCTTCTGATTACCTGAAACGCAGCTTTTGATCTTTCTGTCTCATTGTCAGAACTCAAAAAAGTCTCGCATGCGTTCATTAGAATTCCTCCTGTTTGTCGAATTGCCTTCTGTTGTGCTTTGTTGTTGTAAGCAAACAGGGATAATGCATGTCCAGCATCCAGACAAATGCTCTGAAAGAGAAGACTTGCTAAGCAGTTCATTTAAACAAACCCACTCAGAATATCAGTGGCATCAAATGAGCACTGTGAAATATTTCAAACCAAGATTAAAATGGTGTAAAATTTTAATTACTTTGTTTTCAGCCCCCATGAGCTCCCGAATGATATCATATGAGATGTCCTCTTGTTCCCAAAATTCTCTCTGGAGTTTTTGGTTCCCCAGCAGCACACAAGCGTGAGACTTAGCCACTCCCACCTAACGTGATTTAAATATACTATTAAGTTACTTCCTGTTTTAATCTCATTTAATTTTCCAAATGAATACTTACCTTGACCTCTAGAGATTCATGGGATTTTAAAAGCTCTAATAATGTAGGAATGGCCTTTACTCTGTAAATAGTCTTTTGACTCTTTTTATTAGTAGTGAGCGCCACTCCTGCAATCACAAAACAAATGTTTTATCATTTGCACTGTAACACAAAGGCATTTATATCAAAGAAATGAAAGAAAAAGTTTGAGATACTACCAATGCACAAACAGCCCAGAGCTTTGATGACACTGAGCAGGGTCTTCAGTGCTGTTCGAGACCCTCGAAGCAAACGCAGCAAAGGTGGCACCCCATACTCCCTGCAAAAGCCATCCTGATGGGTTCGACTATCTCGGCTAAGCGCTATCGCCACTCGGCACCCTGTGAAACAAGATACGTGAAGATAACATTCTCTGGGGGGTAGATAATTTGTTCCAAATTTGTAACAATATGTATGGAAGCTTGTTTGTTCAAGGGCATAAAAAAATAGTAACTGCAACTTTTTATCTCACAATTCTAATTTTTTTTAATTACAATTCAGGGAAAAATATAAACTCAAAATTGTGAGATGTTAACTCACCAATTTTAAGTTTATAACTTGAATTGTGAGATAAAAAGTTCCAATTAGCTTTTAAAAAAAGAAAGAATTGCAAGATGTAAACTCACAAAAACGGAGATGTAAACTGAAAAAAAAAAAAAAATTCAGAGAAAATAATGACAAAACTGTGAGATATAAACTCAGAACTCAGAGGAAAATAAAGTCAGATTAAAATAGGTCAGAATTGTGAGATGTTAACTTATATTTTTATTCCGTGACTGCACAAAAAAACAGAATTGTGAGATGTAAACGTAGGATTCCGAGAAAAAACTCACAATTCTGAGATGTGGACTCAGAATTCTGAGAAAAATTTAAACTTCAAAGGAAAAAAGTCAGAACTGTGTGATTTAAACTCTCAATTAGGATATTATAAGATGCAATTGCAAAATATTAACTTGCAATTCTAAGAAAAGTCAGAATTGTAAGATATAAACTTGCAATTGCAAGAAAAAGTCGCATTTAACTTTTTATTTATACTATATTTATTTATACTATTTTTTTACTATTATTTTTTATTCTGTGGCAGAAACAAGCTTCCATAGTTATAAAGGTGCGGACAGTTCTGTCTGAAAAAGATTTTTAGGGAACATCTGTCTGACAAAATGTTTTAACAGACGATCTAGGGGAGACACGATCCAGACACCTGACTGAAGAGGAAGCACTCTTGGAATATAGCATAGTTTTGGAATCACAGCCTGTAATCAAGTCATAGTTTAACACTAATAGCAATACAAGAGACACAGCAACTCTTGTAAGCAATGTTTACGGAGAAACCCACAGGGGGAATGACATTCCACTGTGCATGCCTTCCTGTCTTATGAGTCTAACAGATCAGCGCTGTCTCAAGACAGGAAGTGCTGGCCGCTTACCCGCTGGACCGGACCTGTTCTGTCAATGACAGGGAGAAGCTCAGGTAGTCAATCTGCTCAGTTTATCCAGTGCCTGTCAACACGTAGTCAATGGGAAGCTGTTTTTATGGCATTTGGTGCTTCTTCTGTCTGGACGACAGCTTTGCAGCGAGAGTGTTACTTACATTCATGAGTGACTGATTGGTTGGATGGAACTGGGTGATCTCTTTTGGGACGGTGTATAATGAGATCAATTTGTATCTGGCCTTACCCACGTATTGCATTTTGTCTGAAGAGGACAGAAGAAGGTGAAGGATTACTGGGTAGCCCATTTGCTCTGCCATGAGTTTCTGTTGCTTCAGAGTTTGTCCTGCCAGGGCCCATAGAGACATTGCACCCTGTTCCCGCACATCCAGCTTAAACACCTGAACACAGGGTAAAGTTCAGAAAGAGTTTACTGTGCCAAGGGTTCACTACCGACTATGCAATATGAGAACTGTTCTCTGAAATCAATGTCATGAAAAACAGTACATAAAAACTGACCTTTTTTTGTCCAATCAACACTTGTTGATATAAAAACAAAACTAAAAAATTCCAAATAACTAAAGAATTACTAAAATGTACTAAATTACTACAATCAAAAACAATATTTATAAAAATAATATTTGGAGGAAAGGTTTTTTTTTTTTTTTTAGAAAATGGATCATCAAAGGTTTTTATTTGCAATATTATTCTGAATAAATTATTAAAAGCAGAAATAATAAGCATATTAATAAACTAAATTACTAAATAAATTAATATTATTTGTAAAAATATTATGAGTGATTATGCAATTTTCTGATGTATACTAATAAGAACCATCCTATTAAATATTTTAATTCTACTAAACATTAGTGTAATATCTATATGACAGAATCTAACAGAATTCGCTTGTAGCTTAACTTTTTCATTTTTAATTTTCATTTTACTTAAACACTGAATTAATGCAAGTAAGATGGCATAATTTAGTAAAATAGTGTTTAAAAAAAGTGCTTAAAAAACAATATGCTGTACAGTCTGTATTCATATCTACTACATCCATATTCATTTCACCGTCACACAATAATACTACATTTATTTATAATGCTCTTCTCATACCCAAAGTGCTGCAACACATACAATAAAATAAAAAATAAAAAAACAATATAAAATAAAACATTAAAACCCAATTAATGTCAGGTAACAAAACCATTAAAACAATTCCTCATAACAGGCCCCCCTCCTCTCCGAATCAATACCGTAAGTCCCCCCCCCCCCCAATCTTTTCTATTCACAAAAACCTTTGCATTCTCGTATTATTACTTTTCAATTCCATTTAATTATTTTTAAACAAAACAAATTCAAGATCTTTTTCGCATACTTTGCAAAAATGTCACTGCAGGCATTCATTACAACTTAAAAGTACTTAAAAGTACCTAAAGCTCAATTATAAAATAACTTTAACAAGACCACAGGGAGGTGCCAAAGGACTGCATATAACTATCTGGCCCTATTCAGAATCACTAAACACACCAAAATACAAATGAAAATTAGAAACATTCTGCATGTGTGGAGACTCAGCGATCTGAAGGCGGCTCGACGTTATTAGTGAACAGTGATTAAAAAGTTGTCAGAACAAGCGATTGTGTCTGTGTTTGGAGCGTCTGTTGCCCATATGTACATAAACAACACCACTGATCCTCACAAATTTCTCCAAAACACACCTCTTTGGTGAGCATCCGTTATAAAACACTCGCTGTACATTAGTTTTGACAACTACATCATTATACTGAACTGTGTTCAAGCAGAAACATGATGTTTTAGTGATCAGTGCGCTTGTATGTCACTGTAATCGTCTTTACCTTGATTACAATTGTCAAAACATTACTAGTGCGATATTGGGTTGATTTATCCAGCTGAGAGCTTTAGTTTGCGTATCATATGTTCATGCAGCGGTCGGGTGTTTTGAGCCGCAGTTCAGTCTGTATTTCTCACAGCGCGATGAGAAACAGCTTGAGCTGCTCCGAAACACAAAATATCAACTCACGCACAAGAGAGGTGGTGCTGTTATTTTTTTGTTTTAAAATTTAACATATCAATCATAAAATTAGTGAATTGGATATACTTTAACCACTGCACTAATGGATGTAAGTCATATTTTTGATGGGTAAAAATTTTGATGGCTGATTCTCAAGAACACCATTCAAAAAAATCCAACAGTACATAGTGTGACCAAAAACAGCTTTATATTGATTTATTCTACATCAGCCCTGCATTACTAATATTGTATGTCCTTGGAAAGTGAAGAAAAATGGTTTAGTTCCCCAAAACCAACATATTTAAATACTGTGTTAAAGTTGCTGTTACACTACCTTTAAAAGTTGTAAAAGATACTTGGCAGCCGATTGCCTGAGGAAGCACTGCTGGATGGCAGGATTGTGACTGGCTATAGATTCAAGAGCTGTGGCTGCCTTGACCTTAACAGGAATCTTCCTCTCTCGCAGGGCTTGCGCCAGGGCACCGACTGCTCCTGGTTCTCCTGGTGACCCCGAGCCAGCTCTGCAAGAGCCAAGCTGGCCTCTTCCTGCAGTACTTCTGTCAGAAAAAAACACATCTATTTAATCTAAATGCAAATGACTCAAACACTTCTCCTTTTGTGTTCCACAGAAAAAATCACAACCACATAAGGGTAAATAAAAATAACAGAATTGATCTATGATCTGTTCAGACATTTCACACAACAGACACTTGTTGTCTTTCACTACTGCATATTTTCCTGAAGGTAAACAGTATCAGAGTTCACAGACAGGAATTCGACAAGATGTGGAACGCCTCCAGCATGTGCGACAGCAGTTTGGTTGCATGAGCTTTTGATGCATAGTGTACGAATGCATCTGACAGCATTTACCAGCACATCTTGGAGGTCAGAGATCAGGAGCTTGACTACCAAGGCCACCCCACCCTATACAAAACATTTTAGGGCATTTGTTTAAAAAAAACAGATGTTTTAAGGTCTTTAAACGTGTATAGATAGCGTAAAGGTTTCTTGGCTCACCAACTGAGCAATGAGGTTTTGGTGCTGCTCATTGTGTCCCGCCAGATCGGCCAGTATGACAGCACAGCGAGAGTGCAGCTCAGGCTGGTGGCCGCTGAGGAGCTTGATCAGCACTGGTACGGCACCATGATGCACCAGATCTTCACAGACTTTCGTATTCTCTGACATATGACACAGCACAGCTGTAGCCATGCACTGCACCACCAGTCTGTCTGAACAAAGGAGGCCCACCAGCACTGGAATACCTCCTGCAGTGCAGTGATTATGATTAGGAAAAAACATAATGCAGTCTGCTAGCGTTATTCAAGCTTCCAGCCCAGTGGTTCTCAATTGGCTTTGCTTCAGAACCCACATTTTTTTCAAGTAGTGATTCAACACAGTACAGAGTTTCTTCAGGTTTTATGAAGGTAAATTTAAGACTTTTTTAAGATCAAGTAAAGAAAAATTAAGGAATAAAGTAAAGGGAACACAATATGTCAATATGTTCTCTAATTGTGAATATCTAGGGAACACACAAAATATGAAAATACAACTTCCAACCAATCTTCATTATTTTTTAAATCATTTTAGAAAAAAATAGCTGGAATATCTGTTCCCAACCACTAGAATATGGTAATAACTTGTACATTCTGATCACAGAAAAGTGATGTTTTTCTTCTGTATTTTTGATGTTTTCCATTGCAAATGTTTAAAGATTCATAAATCAAAATACTTGAGAAGCAAAATGATATAAGCTTATAAGTCTTGTTTTCTATAAAAGTGATTAAAATTAATTGAGTTTATTACTGAAACTAGAACAAATATCTGCCAATATGCTTAGAAAAATCAACTTAATCCAAAGGGAAAGAAGTCTCACCCCACTGGCAGATATTTGTTCTTGTTTTAAGACGTTCTGCTCTGATTTAAGACCTTTTTAAGGCCTTAATTTGTGGAAGGGTGAATTAAGACAATTTAAAACCTTTTTAACACCTGCAGTAAAACCTTTTTAAAACCTTGACAGTACTAATACTGTTTACCATACAAAAGTATAAAAATGCTTAAAATATTGTACTAAATTGCTGAATATGAGAAATATTCCATTAAATTATTTACATTGAAACTGTCTTCTGTCAGAACAGACATATGACCAATTTTGGGGCCAGGACCTACCAGTTGAGAACCATTGCTCTAACATTTAGCTTTTTAAGATGATTTATTATTATACATATATAAAACAACTACTATCCAAAACTAAATAGCAGAAATTATGTAAAATAAGTTGTATGAAATTAACTAGCTTATCAAGACTTTATATATCTATGACCTGCTTCCATTATATCCTCACAAGAGGACTCAATGTTTACACAAAGAGCCTCGAGGCACCTGAGGGCCATCTCCAGCCGCCTAATGTCCTCACTCTGGATCATTTCTGCAGAAAAAAAGATGAAGATCAGGTAAGTCATTAAATCACAAATGTAAAAAACAAATACATTTAACTAATTATTCATTTTAAAAAATTATTTGCTAATTATCTAAAATGAGGAATATTGTAATAAAAAAGTTGTTCAATATTGTCAATGAAATGTAAAATTCTAAACGAGAAGCTTAATGATTTCTGTTTGATAATATAAATATTTCTAAATACAATAAAAGTTTAGTTGTGACTAGTGAAAATTTGGAATACACATTTTAAATCTGCAATATCATACCGACAAGAATCTTCCACACAGGAAGCCCAAGTGGTGCCTAAGGAGATCTGTGTGAAAATAAAGTGCTGCCAGGTGGACTGTGTTATTGCCCTTGCTATCTTCCTCTCTCCAGTGTGCCCCAGTGGACAACAGGACGCCCAGAGCTTCCACTGAACCCGAGGTCGTTGACAATAACAGCGGTGAACTGCCATACCTGAAAAAAAAAAATCAATCATCTTGCATCTCTAAAAAACATGTGTTTGTGATTATAATGATGAAACCCTATTAAAATATGCATACTCTGCAGTTCAAAAGTTTGGGATCTTTTGAAAGAAATTAATACTTTTATTCAGCAAGATGCATTAAATTGATCATAAGTGGCCGTAAAAACTTTCAAATAAAGATTTCTATTTCAAATAAATGCTGTTCTTTTGAACTTTCTATTCATCAAAGAATCCAGAAAGGAAATGTATCATGTTTTTTACAAAAACATATCAAGCACCACAACTGTTTACAACACTGATAATAAGAAATGTTTATGGAGTACCAAATCAGCATATCAGAATGATTTCTGAAGGATCATGTGACACTGAAGACTGGAGTAATGGCTGCTGAAAATTCAGCTTTGCCATCATATAATAAATTACATTTTAAAATAAAATAGAAAACAGTTCTTTTAAATTGTAACAGTAATTCACATTATTACTGTTTGCACTGAATTGTTGATCAAATAAATACGGCTTTGGTGAGATTCCTTTCAAAACCATAAAAAAAAAAAAAATTAAACTTTTGAAAGATTGTGTATACACATAAAAAAAAAATTATTATATATATATATATATATATATATACATATACAAAATATACATAAACTTATACATCCATACAGTAAATTTATTGCTAAAATATATCACATACTCAGCAGTGGTCTTCATTTCCAATAACGCAGGGTCTTTCCTACACAGTGCTTGAATACATGCCACTTGGCCATAAAAGGCTGCAAAATGAATAGCCATCCAACCCCTCTTGTCCACAAGTTCGTAGTCCGCTCGCAGTGCTAGAAGACAGTTTAGGGATTCAAGGGAGCCACATTGTGCAGCAAGATGCATTGGAGTGAGCCCTAAAGGGGAATAAATGTAAAAAAAAAAAAAAGCATCTTTAGACACATCGTGCCAGGGTTTTACATCACTGATGCCAAACACCACTGGTTGCATCCGTTTTGCTTTTTGAAGTGATCTGGAGGTTTCACTTATTAAATAAAGCATAATAATAATAGCAATACAATTAGATGTGTTATAGCAGGTTTGACATCAATTTTGTTTTTCTTTCAGGATATGACAGCTTTAATTACCCTTACCTGCTTCTTCTATGAACGGACCTCCAACACCTGATTTTCCTGGCAATAAGGAAATTTTAACATAAGAACATGCAGAAATATTTATAAGCTTTTAATGCATTTGTGCTTTGTCGACCTGAGTTAGTGAATCTCTCGCTGCGTATTTGGTTGAGGTTGCCTCCTGCAGCAGCGAGCTGGAGGACGATGTGTGATTGGTTGTTGGCTGCAGCGTGGTGAAGCAGAGAGAGAACCTGCTCATCAAGAACATGCAGGTGGGATGTCGGGTTCCTGCGACTCAGCGAGTGAAACGCTGCACACATTCCTCTCTCTGCTGCTGCCTTCAGCCCAAATGCCACAGTCTGAGTTAGAAGCACATTTCAGTGTTTAAATACAGAGTACTCTGAAACCAAAATATGAATTGATTGTCATTTATCACCTTGCACTTTATAGCTTTTGCGTAACCAAATGTTTTCTTGAACTGCCCGTGTAGCTCAATGTCCGTCAAGGGCAGTCTCTTTCCTTTGAGGATTTTGATGGAAGTGTTTAAAGCCCCCCACCACTGAATCATGTTATGTTGAGGATAAAGTGACTCTAACTCAATGCAGATGACATTATAGCTGCAAAACACGAGTGTATGTTAGATTCCATGAAATGCAACATTATAGGTGTACAGTATTTATATAATTTAATATATAAATACATAAAAATATAATATAAACGGTGCTGACATTTTCCCTTCAATCTCGCTGAGTGGTATTGGAAACTGAGTTTTATAAGTGGAGTCCTGACGAAGTAACTCATAAAGGTAATTGGCTGCTTGAGTCTGAAGTGTTCTGAAAGCCACCTACACGAAAATATCTAGATTTGATATTTATTTAACCTAATAAAGAATACTGTATCATATTTTATATGCACATTTCTAAGGCCTGTAAATTATTAAAACAAACTGTGCTAAAAACGGCTGTACACAATCTACTACATCATAATTTCAACCTAATTTTTGGTTATATAAATATAAGCTATTGGACCAAATAACACATTTTTACTCAGTTTGGGCCTCTGAATAAAATTGAGGTGTTTTTTTCCTACTTGAGTATGAGCTCCATATTCTCCTGTGTCATACTATATGAGCCATAAAAGCTTCAACAATTAAATATGATACTCAACAAAAGATTTAGGAATTTTTAGACTTTTTCTAAAGGTTGAATAAACTGATCATTTCATTCCAACCAACCAATAAATGAATGAATGAATGAATGAATGAATAAAGAAAGAAAGAAAGAAAGAAAGAAAGAAAGAAAGAAAGAAAGAAAAAGATTATTCTGACTATCATTTTAGGCTTTACAGGGTTAATACCATAAATAATCAATTTAATACCCTAAAATGCATTTCAACAACCAATAATTTTCAAATGAAATGGTCATTATTCCTTTTTTTTTTTTTAAATATTTTAATAGTTTCCATAATTAGTTTCCTTTGATTTATATTAAAAATTAGTTTGTATTGCATACTCCTAGTTTGCATATGTGGATTAATTTTATGTCATTTTCCATCTGTTATTTATTTTTTTAATTGCATATCTGCAATGTTAATAATAACAACAACAACAATAATAATAATAATAATAATAATAATGTTATTATTATGTTTTATTATTACGTTTTTATTTTATTTTATGTTATTATTATTTACATTATTATTATTACATTTATGGTTACGTACTTTACTAACAAGTAATTAAGTAAATTCTAGGTGGAAATAAACTATGCATTTTCTGAGTGAAGTATTAAAACTGTAAGTTGACTTAAAAAAAAATCTCACCTTCATTTCCTCAGTGATGTCATCAAGAGGAGGAGTCCCCACATCAAATTCAATCCCTCCGTGAAGGTGAAAATACCTATTTTGCTTCTGTGGAAAGTGCTTGCAGGCAAAGTCTGGTCCGAGAAGATGTGGAGGAACCTCTCGTTCTGTTTTCAGCTTGTCATCTTTAAGCATATAATCAAAGCAAAGCAAAATTCATTCACCAATGTCAATCCACCCACATATTAATCAGGCACAGCATTGCAATCAAAAGACAATGCAAACCTGACAAAGGTGGAAACATTTGAGACAAATTAGGAATCAACATCTTTTTCCTCAAGGATATCAGCAGGGGCACCAGGAACGTGATGAGTTTCAGGTAGATGAGGTCCCTGGAGACTTCTGCATTCCTCTCAAGGTGCTTTCTCACCAGAATAATGTGGTCTGACAGTCTTTTCTGTAGCCTCTGGTAGGTGGCCAGATCAATGTTGTCCTCCGTGAGTTGGACCACATAAGATAGGCTATGAGATGCCTCAAACACAAACAGGTTTTGGTGCTGGCGGACAGAGGTCAGGTAGGCACTCAGCTTGATCAGGATGTTTTCTGAATATTGTGAGAAGAGGTTCTCCTCCTCTGTGCTGTTGGGTTCATAGGTTGGGTCTACATCCATGCTCTCCTTACAAATGTCCTGATAACATGGATCATCTGAGATGTCTGTTAAACCTGGTGATACAAATCAGTGTATATTTTCCATTTTCATTATATATATGTGACCCTGGACCACAAAACCAGTCTTAAGTCGCTGGGGTATATTTGTAGCAATAGCCAAAAATACATTGCATGGGTCAAAATTATCCATTTTTCTTTTATGCCAAAAATCATTAGAATATTAAGTAAAGATCATGTTCCATGAAGATATTTAGTAAATTTCTTACCATAAATATATCAAAACTTCATTTTTGATAAGTAATATGCATTGGTAAGAACTTGATTTGGACAACTTTAAAGGCGATTTTCTCAATATTTTAAATTTTTTTTGCACCTTCAGATTCCAGATATTCAAATAGTTGTATCTCGGCCAAGTATTGTCCTATCCTAACAAACCATACATCAGTGGAAAGCTTATTTATTCAGCTTTCAGATGGTGTATAAATCTCAATTTCCAAAAATTGACACTTAAGACTGGTTTTGTGGTCCAGGGTCACATATATAAATATATATATATACAAACACACACACACACACACACACACACACACACATAAATATGTACAATCAAATCAAAAATTATTCAGACACCAGATATAATTTTTGCTATTTTTTTACTCCTGAGTGCAGGACACTATAGTTCATTTATATAAGTGATAGAAAAATAAAGTGAATTGTGACGTATTATACCCAAAAATTCTTCATACAGTGGACTACCAGTAAAATTAATAAAAAATTTGGGACCAAAAATTTGACACTTTGACCTGACCATGTTTTGTTACATACCTTTCTATCAAAGTTATCTGACATTATCAAGATGAATTTGACTCGAGTTATTGTCATATTTTATTACCATTTTCTAAACTATAGCAAATAAACTGTGATAATGTGAGAAATGTTGAAGCAGGTGTCTGAATAAATTTTGGTTTGACTGTATATGTAGTTTTTATTCATTTTTATTTTAAGTAATTTTCTTACACTGAATGAGTTAGTTGAGTTAAATATTATTGTTCATGTAACAATAATAACCTTTATAGCCTACAAATTACATACTTTCACATCTTTTGTTGGCTGTTCTAGATTGAAGGACTTCATATCTCACCTGCATTGAGGAACTCTGTAAGCACATCTTTCTTTCTTTGAGGAACACCATCTGAATCCACGGCCATGATGGATCTTCATAACTCAGAGAAGCGTACACGTTTTTCTCTAGAAATGTAACTCCCGTGCCAGAGAGCCTTCATGGTATAATCTATGTGTATTAGTATCTGACCGACTTCTGTATCGTAATATGCTGGTGGTAACTGGCACGTGGATCTCTGGTCATAGTTGGGTACCAGACTGATGACGGGAAGTTGGTTAAAACCATATATTCCCACAGTCAGCTCCCTCACAAATTAATCTGGTGGACCATTTTGTAATCCAGGGGCAAACTTGAATCAAAGGGAGCCAGAAAAATCATGTTGGGAGCTAATAAGTTCCTCATTTGTCTGATGATGCCAGGAGGTGCATCCACAGGCAGGCTGTGTTCCTCAGCACTGAGAAACCAGTTACAGGAGGTCAGGCTGAGTAGTTCTTGCACTTCTTTGCGGTCATATTTCTGAAGTAAAGACTGAGCGGTCAACGCAGCACGAAGAGCCTTCTCGCTGCTCTGGTCTGATGGGTTCGATCGCCATCAAAACTTCATCTGTTTTCTCAGATACAGGCGATATGATGTCGGTAAAATTAAGGTAATTGATTCCCTTTCAAAAATACCATTGAGGCTCCCCTCAAAAGACTGAGTTGTCCAATTTAATTTGTGAGTTTGAAGAGCGTTGCTCTTAGCAACCAGTGAAGCACAGTGACGGTTCTGCAATTCTTTAGATTAACCAAAGGATGGCGCTGTTGCACGCTTTCGCGGTCAGGTCAGTCAGTGCAACATGCAGGATTCGCTCATAATGCTTTTTTTTTTTTTTTAATTATTGTTAGTTTATTTAACGGTCCAGTTCACATTATTAAACACTGTAAATACGTAATAGGCTATTTTTCATCTGTAATCCATGGACTGAAAATTATCCTGAAAAAACAAATACAAAGTGTAAAGTAAAATTGACAACAAATAAAGCAACAGCGCAATAATAAATCATAATACGCAATAATAATATGAGAAACGTAAGAGACATAATTTAACAAAAGACGCGTCTATACAGGCGTTTAACCAATTTTCACAGTCCAAAAAGAATCTTATATGATTATTATACTTATTAAATTAATTATTAAATTATATATATTATATAATTATTATATATAATTGATTTTTTACTGCAGAAAAAAAACAAATAATAACAACAACAACACAAATTATAAACAAACAAGAAACAAATCATAGCGCACATATACATTTACATTTATGCATTTAGCAGACGCTTTTATCCAAAGCGACTTACATTGCATTCAAGTTACGGTTTCTACATTTTATATATAACTTATATATAATGACACTACAAAGTACCAGGGGGATTGAAGATTGTATCATATAATTTTAAACATGTCACAGACTTTTTATTGAAGAAATATAACAGTCAAATAATATAGAATTGAATTTTCACGTCTGTGCACGTATTTACGTCTATTGCGTAAATACGTCATGACGTAAAGGAATCGCTGAGCTGATCAAAAGATCCTATTCCTTTTTTTTAATTGTTAGAGTATCACAAAATAAATACACGAATAAAGAACAAAAGCAAATGTACATACTTTATATATTACATATTACATATATATATATATATATATATATATATATAACAACATTAATATATATAAAATACATATTTATGTATAAATACAAATATATTTATATATATTAAAAAATAAATTGAACCGATTCGCGTAAATGATTTCGACTTCCTATCACTTATGTTTAGACAACAAACAAAAAACAGCACCGACAGAACCAGAGCTCCATAATAAACGCCCACTACCGTACCGTTCCTGCAGCGTCTCGTTACGTAATCAATATTCATGAGCTAAGTAGGTTTCGCGGATGTGTTTCGTGCTTTGAAAACGTTATGGCAAGTACTGCGCATGTGTGGGTCTGACTGAACAACATAGAGCTACCTTTGACCAGAAAACGATCTTGGCGAAAAACTCCGAAAGTGCAAAACTTTACAGTTTTAGGAACTTATTTAAAATCACATGCTGACAAGAGCTGTTGTCACTTTCATTTTCAGATAACAATGAAAGCTGTTATTTTAGCTGCAGGTTATGGAACAAGACTGCAAAGGGATATCGAGAATGACACTACTGGGAATTTCAAGCATTTGGGCGGCATTGCAAAGCCGCTGCTTCCTGTCGGTCCATGTGCCCTTATCTCACACTGGGTTCAGGCACTGTCCAAAACAGGATGTGTGGACACAGTTTATGTGGTTGTGAGTGCAGAATAACTGTTCAGTTTTTTTTTAAAGAATATGACCATATTGAACTTTTAGAGTCATAGGCCCGGTTTCACAGACAGGGCTAAACCAGGATTAGGCCATAGTTCAGTTAGGACATTTAGGTAATTTTCGTAAACGTGCTTAGAAAAAAACATTACTGGTGTGCTTTTTGAGACAAAACAAAGGCACTGATATATTTTAAGATCAGTCAGTGCAAGTTTCTTTCAGTTGAAACTGCTCAGACTTACATTTTAGTCTAGGACTAGGCTTTAGCCTTGTCTGTGAAACCAGGGGATAGTGTTTGACCTGCATGAGTATTATGCACAAAAAATAAATTGTATCATCTATTGATCAGACAAATGATCTTTACCATGAAGCATTCCAGCAGTGGGCTCAAGAATTCCCCAACGTTAAAATCATAAATGATGGTACAAGAAGAAATGAGGTGAGAATTATGGAATTGGATGGTTTGTAAATCTGAAATATAATTTTCTATTTAACTCCTTTTTAATTGTCTTTGCAGGACAGACATGGTGCTGTTGCCTGTCTTCATTTGACGGTCAAGTTATGTGCTGTGGATGACCACTTACTAGTTAACGGAGGGTATGACCAGCATGAGATAAAATAATGCACTGTCTCCAGGGAAATGTTTGAAATGGCTTTAAAATGAGAAAAAGCTTATTTTTCACTTTGCAGAGATACTTTATTCAAAGAAGATTTCAGCCTGAGGAAATTCACAGAGAGGTTCTTTGAAGTGCAAAGTAAAGACAAAGCGAGCAACTTAGTGCTGTCATACCAATGCGAGGAGGAGGGTAAGCAGAACAATATTTGTTAACTTTGATAAACATATGGTCACTAATTTTTAAAACCATTATTATATCATTTCCACCTTCAGAAACATCCAAATATGGGATTCTGGAGTTGGTTGAGGACCTTAAAGTACAGTGTATGAAGGAAAAACCTCTCTTGAGTGAAACAAGTTCACGTAATGCAGTATGTTTTCTTTTGTATTGAATGATACAAGATAATATTTTAGTACAATATCTTTAATGTGTTGTCCTTGCTTTGCAGTGTCCTTGCTTTTACTTGTTTTCAAGAACCTCACTTCCGCTTTTGGAAATTTTTCTCAATGAGAAGAAGGTACAGTTTATCTATATTTATTTAGTTGTTCTATCATGTTATTTTTCTTAATGTAACTCTTCTCCATGCAGAATGCACCCATTGAAGAGCGGGATGCACCAGGGACCTTTCTTTCATGGCTCATATTAAGGTTACTTACGGGCATATAAGAAGGCATTGTGTTTTTTCACATTCAATGACATTAATAACACTGTTTATTTTAGGAGGCCTGTGTACGTGCACAGGATATCTGGTCGATTTGATGTGGGAAATCTTCCATCATACACAGAATGTGACAAATACTTCAAGGACCAACTTCAAAATTCATCTGTTTATTTAATTTAGTAAAAACATGTAATGACATTCAAAATAAAACTGGCTATCAATTTTTGCTTTTTGTTGTAATTTTTTTTGTGAATTATTGCCATAAATAGGTTAATTGTACTCATTTCCAATGCCTCAAACCAATCATTTAAGGAGAATATTAAATTATGTAGAGACAAGCCTTTTGCACTTATCCGAGGCCTTCTCATGGTTGTCCTCTAACTTGGCAATCCTGGAACCGAACTGCATGGCTCTCTTAGGCAAGAGAGCAGAGTGTCCCAATCCTAACTCAACAGCTGCTAACCTCAATAACAGCTTTTCTCCAACTCCTCTAGGTAGAGACAAGTCAGCCTTCTCTGACACAGGCAGTCCGTTAAGGAAACTGACTACATCTTCATCCAAGTATGGGAATCTGGGATAAAAGAAATATGTGTATTATGTACAATACTACAGTATTTAATTTTTGGTTGAACGAGTCCTTTAACCTTAAATGTTTCTTGAGCTGCAAAGTGTAATTCTTGCCTGGCCTCTTTTCCATGGTCCCCAATGATTCGGTCATCCCTTCCAAGATTTCTTGAGGAAATTCGTCCCAGTTCCATACCCAGCTCTTTGACGAGTCCTTCCAGTCCAGTGTTCTTATACCGCACCCTGTGTCTGGAGTATCCCGCCAGCTGTTCATCTGCCCCGATGCCAGTCAAAACCACCTGGGAGAAGAGGAAAATATTATTTTATACAGTATTTAAATTAACATCAAGATTTCATAAATTCAAGTGCAAACAGAAAAAAAGTACCTTTGCTTTTGAAGTATAAAGTTCTTCAACGCCCTCATTTATGATGCCAGTTCCTCTGGCAGCAAACCAGACGGCACAACCAAGGCTATCATCCAGAACAGTGTCCAAAGGGTGCACCAAATGGCAGATGCATTTCTGTCTCGTTTCTTTAAGCTCGTCTTGAGTTACATTAATTTCAATAAAGTTCCACTGGCGCTTTGGACTGTGGTTTTTTAGTTCTTGCAGACCAGCTCTACCGGTTATTCTGTCTGGCACATCAAAGCAGTTAAAGCTCTGCTGATCCAATTGTGTTTCATCAGCATCACAGTCTTTCTTCTTATTTTTCCCTTTCTTCAAAGACTTGGGAGGCATTTTTCCTTCTTGGATTTTGAAAGCAACATTGAGCAGGTCAATGGGTTTGTCTGCAGGGATGTGCCTATCAGCAAGGGCAGCTAATATCATTGAATCAGTTCCCCCAGAGAAAAGAATGGCAATATCAGCTTTCGTATGATTCAAGGGGATCCCCAATTCATCTTGAGCAGGTAGGTACCGTACTCTTTTACAGACTGCCTCACTTAGAACGTCAATGAGCATGCTAACCATTGCTGTCTTTTTAGAGTTTGTTAGGAATTCTTTTAGATTTTCAAAAGAGGTTTGAGAAACATTCTGATCTTGTTCAGTTGTAAGTGATGAAATGGATGTGTTCATTGGACAAATAGGGGAGGTCAGGTAAAGTCCAGAACTATTTTTGTTTACAGAGACAAATCTGGGAAGACCCTCGCATTTCAATTCCGGGCTTTCATTTGGCTCTTCGTCACTGAGGAAAACCCATGGATAAAGTTCAAATATAAATGTCCCTAGAGGTGAAGAGTCCGTTAGGTCGAACCTGTACACTCCACTAGGTGGTACTTCCTGCCATTGGGACTGAATATTATCTACTGGCAGGGAAGCAACTGATGAAATTGTGAAAGATGCTCTTTCAGGATCAAATTTCCAAAGCAGACTTCTTCTTCCAAAATAGTCTCTCCCAAACCAGATACAGTGCTCTACTTTTTGGTAATATATAAAGGCCCAGGGTCCTTTGAGTTGTGATAGTAAAGATACCACATCTGAGGCGCACTGCGCCATTGACAGGTGATGGAGAACAACGTTGGTGTCATTTTCTCCCTGATCTACTCTCAGACCACCAAATACCTCTCCATTCCAGAGAAGCATGTTTCCATTGTCATCTTGTAGAGGCTGAGGTGTCAGGCAACCTCTCATGTGAAGCACATGTGCAGAGAAAAGGACACTGGAGTTTGAGATTGTTTCTGTAATGTCCCGGCTACAGTTGGGCCCTCTGTGTTTGAGATTTTCATGGACATGCTTATCCAGTGGATTATGCGGTGTGGTCAAACTGACCACACAGCAGATCCCACACATGATCTCGAGGCACTATATATCTTGATATTCTTTTCTCATGTTATCCAGATCCTCTGTAAGAGACAAGATAATGCCCGTATCAGGAAGCACTCTAATGATACAACTATTATTTAAGATTTTTATTCATTATTCATGAATCTTACTTTTACAAGCGCTAAGGGTCTCTCCTTTGTCTGCCAGGAAGAATATATTGCTGTTGTGCTGTTGGATGTACACTTTCTGTAAGAATAAGCTTATGAGTACCAGAACATGATATACTAACAAATCTACATAGCCTAAACATTACAATTCTTCAAAAATGAAACTAACTCCTTTCCTCTTTATCTAAGTGTATGCCATGTCAAGACCTTGAGGTACACTTTCTTACACTCTTACATGTTATTGCATGCAATATTCTCGAGAAAAACATGACACTGTATTATCTGAATCCCAGTGTTTTGGAAAACAACAATAGTTTATATGTATGTGTACATCATTTTCTGGTACAAGGGTTGCATTTTATTTTTTATTTTGTTACTCGTTTCATTACATTTCTTTAATTGGAAAAATCTCTCAAAGTATTATGGAGCATATGACAAGCATATTCTCCTGCTTTCAAAATGAAGAGACTTTAAAATAATTGGAAATATATTGATTATACTATTACAGGTTACCGTATGTTTTTCATAATATATGGTGTTCTGAAGGAGCTGTGTAAACTGCATTTTGTTTTTGTCATCTATAATTGAGTGACACCATCTGCTACTCCAAATGTACAATGACACAAGTGACAGAATAACTGATATAACAAGACGACATACATACCCTGTTTTTCTTCAAATTGCTCAACTCCTCAACAACAATCTTTTGCTCTTTTATCTGTGAATGAATCGTAAAGGTTTGTAAACCTTCATTAAAAACATAAATTACTACTATATGTGCTAAACGTACTGTAATTGCGACCATTTTACATAAAGTTATGATTATGACAGTATCTAGGCTATACAACGTATTTTTGATAGGAAACCTTCTTGTTCAACTCCTCTTTTTGTGCACGCTCTTCTTGAGCTCCAGGTTCCGTTCGCTGGCTGTTTTTAGAGGACATTTTATATCAAAACGCTTCTGATGATTTAAGGAAACATTTCCACATGCAAGTACCTCGTTCGTCGAACACGAATGACGTATGCAGGAGAGCAGGCCGCGACGCTTTAAAAGTACGTCACGTAAGCGTTGACAAAATAATTACCCCCTCAATAATTGTCTCATCTTTTTTGGGAATGTACATATACTAATTTATTTTGGAAGGATTTTTGTATTTTTGTACATGCTTTTCTTCACAGAGTTTCCTTTTGTTATATAAAGATGTCTTATTTGGTTGTCACAACTTTGCTAAAGAAGACAAGGAGAAATATTATCTGATAAACTTATTCATTTTTCTTGCAAAATTCTTTTTACACAAATGTAAGTTTCAAGGTGCTAAGCCATACTTTTCTGTTTTCTGTAAGGACCTTAAATCTTACCTGGACACTCTTCTTACATCCAACAATTCCAAAGCTCTTAAAACTGTCTCATTGTGTCATTTTCATAATATTTTCATGATTTTGTAACTAATAACTATATTCCTAATTGCACTCACCCTTGGCACTGATTATTCCATTTTTTGTATCTTCTTTATGGCATTTAATTTAAAAAAAAAAAGAAAAACTCAATAATGGTTTATGTTACGTTGTTAAATTCTTTAAAGAGAATGACAGCAATGGTTCGAAGATAGCTACAAGAGACTGGAGCATTTTAACAAAGAAATGTGAAAGAATGACTGACAAACTGAGTAAGCGGGTGGTACTAGTAATATGTCCAGAAAAATAGGATGTAAATTCTCAAAAATAGCACCTCACATAGGTCAAACGCAAAGGTTTTTCACCACCAAAAAGCTGATATCTGTCTGAAACCGACATAATCTGATACTATCTTATTTGCTACCATACTTGAAGGTGGACAAAAATTAATTCATAACTCTTAGTGTACCACGTCCACTTATCCAAATATTTTTGTTGCAGAGTCAAAGCTGATTCCAATATGAAGCTGATATTATCTGATACTATCGTTTCTGATAGCCTACCACACTTAAGGGGAATTTTTAAAAAATAACATGATATCATAACTCTTGGCGTACGCATCAACATCCAAAACCTATCCAAATATTTTTGTTGCACTGTAACAGAGGGATTTTCTCAGAACATGTCAAAGCACATTTTTTGCATTTTAACCTTTTGCATTTTAACCTTTAAGGGGAAAAAACATAGTCAAAGCTGACAGGATTTTACTGTCTTATTGTAAAAATGTTAAATCCATCAGATACAAGTACTAGTATTTAGTGTAAAATGGAGCCTTTTGACTTTTTCTCCCACAACACTAAATAGTCAACAGCCACAATCCTAAATTCACAATCCTGATCCGTGAGGTCATCGCTTGTGATGACAAAAGATTTTGTAACACATCCCTGAAATGTACATGTATTGACAATATAGGTCAATATATAGCATTATGCATCCAAACATATTTTAGAATATTTCACACCCAGGGCAGTGACCCACCAAAACAGCTGATGTCTATATTATCTGATACTATCCTATCAGATATCCTACCATACTTGAGGGAGGTTAAAAAAATTAACATGATATCACAACTCTTTGTGTATGGGACACTTACTTAGCCAAATAGTTTTGTTGCCCTGTAACTGGAGAGTTTTGCATTTTAACCTTGAGTGGTAATAAGTTTAGTCAAAGCTGACTGGCTTTTACTGTCTTATTCTAAAAATGTGTTGAATCCATCGGATTCAAGTAGTATTTAGGGTACAATGGAACCTTTTGCTTTTTTTCCAGCAACACCCAACAGCCACAATCTTAAATGCAGAATGCTGATCCATGAGGTCATCGCTTGTGATAACAAAAGGTTTTGTAACACCTGAAATGACATTGAGACAAAAGACAGTTTGTGAGTGTGAGTTTTGATCAAGATGATTAAATAAATTAATTGTCAGTACCTGTCAAATAAGTAGAAGATATTTTGGGGATTAAAAAGATTAATGTGACCAGATTTCTAAAATATAAACCAGAGACATGTCCTAGGTCAGTGGTTAATAATGAAATCTGACTTGTTATTATATATTATATAATCAAAAAACAAGGACAATACATATGTGTATATTTTTGCTGTTGTTTTGCATATACTATTATTATAATGAATATTATGATGTTTGCAGGTCATATTGTCCCTAACTAGTTTTAATACAATTCATCAAAAATCAAGCAAGTGTAACAGCTAAAAGTGTAAATTTTAGCTGAATTTTTTTTTATTCATATCGGATGAACTTTCACATTTCCAGGAACAAGACACCAAAAAGGAAAAAAGAAAAAAAAGAACATATGGTGACCCTAAAAAAGACCCCTCTACTTGCCACTACGTATGATTTTTTTTTTTTTTTTAAATCAAATCAAGCTTCTTTTATCATTCATCATTATTCTCTGGCAATATTCACGGAATACAAAGAAATATTTTTAGATTCTTTGGTGAGACCAGAAAACAAACAAACACAAATCCCTAATGCCTGATCAAAAACTGTCTGATGCATTGTACAGGCAGACTATTTTTTAAGATTTGAGTCATCGCAAGTACACGCTAGCTGTGCACTTAATTATTCAGATATTAAAAGCAAGCACCTAGAAGTCATTTTAATCTGTTGTCTGTTGTGCTAAACATAGAATCCATTGGTTTTGGTAATCAGTCCTATTTTTAATACCAGTTAGATCCCACTCTCCTGTTTTCTTAAACTTCTAACCTCATTCATGACACCGAAAACCTGCATTTACTGAATTACAGTGTTTGTGTTTATGGTCCTGTTGATTGTGCATTAGCCCCTGTGCTGTACAGTTCTGTTGAAATGTGTGGTCACCCATGAAAGGCTTAAAAGTGTTAAATCACGTGGACAGTGTTTACTTGTGTGTTTCCACCTCTAATATCACAAACACGCTAATTTGTTTGGGTTCAGTCATGGTCATGGCAGTAAGCGAACTCTGCATACTTTTGTATTGATTCTAGACACCTGTGTAAAGTTTGGATCCTTATCAGACTAATATCCAGGGTTACTAAATATGTTGGAAAAGTTCCTCTACCAATTTGTCAGGTCAGAGAAAACCAAGTTTAATTGAATTTGCTGAACTTAATCTACTGTAGATGTAGACCACAAATATGTGTTTTCCACCCTGAAAAACATTAAAAGAGCTTGAATATCATTTGATAAGTGAATGGTAGAATGTCAGATTATTTCATTTTATTGATATGTGATTCAAATTTATAGCTGTAAATGATATGAGCAAGTGAGCTATAAAGATCATAGTCATGTTGTGAGACCAACAAAGTGATAGAACACAAAACCAAGTCTGTGACCTGCTTTATCTGGTTCCATGTCTCAAATTTCTGTTGATAGGATGGTTCTGTGTGCAAACATGACTCAGCACTGAGCCTTCTTTGAACGGGATGGGTCCTAATCGTCAGACTTTTTAATCAAGCCCAAAACCAGTGCTAGATGCTTTGTCATTCCATGCAAATACTGCAGCAAACAAATATGAAAACCACTAACAAAGAGGTATAACAACACAATCCTTCCTGTTTGTTATGTGATTAAATGTGACATATCGTTGCATCATGTTATTACTTAAAAATAACCAAAGAGAGCAAAGCATTACTTTACTTTTTATGCATTATCTTGTCAAAAAATATGAAGACACAAACAGATATAAAAAACATGCTATGAGCTTTTGCATAGCCAGTGTTAAATGAAGAACATCCACTCAGACTATCAATTATAAAAGACTGTAATGCACTCTTTTGAGTCTCTCATGTTTATGCAATAATTGGTTTGGAGAAGTGAGTGTGAGTGTGTAATAAAGCAACTTTCCTTCAAACCAAAAGCAGAAGGCAAAACCATAATTCCGGACACTCCAACTTTTTGATAACTATTTGGGGTTTTTATAATATTTCACATTATGTTTGTTTCTGTGCTCAAATGCTGTGTGTTAATACTGACACTAAGTACTGACCTGAATAGAATAAATCTGGATACTATTGGGAAGAGCCATTCACTGCCAAGCTGTTGGGAAATAGCTGTCATTGATCCAAAGTGCAACTCAGTAGAGCGAGAAAGAAAATTTCCATGAATGTTGAAAATAACACATCAAACGCATCTATCTATCTATCTACTGTATCTATCTATCTATCTAGATATAAGAAAATGTTTACACTGATTTTATGTAAACTCTACTGTTCATCAAGGCCTGTGTTGTAAAATTTCCCATTGACAGAGATGTACTGTGCACCATTTAGGCCCTCGAGTCCAACAGAAAACCCATCAAAGTGTGGCATGGTGACACATAAAGAGATTATCTGGTGCTAACAGTAGTGTTGATACTGATATGGGTTTTTCATGGCACACCAACTGAATGATAATTAATAAGACATTTAGGCCTGTATGATTTGAAAGACAAAAAAGTTTATTATGTAGTGATATGATATGTAGGAGAGCCTGGGGCTAGTTCTCACACACCAAATTTAAAGTAATAACACTACTATTAATGATTACTTATATATTAATTAAACATTTCATGCATTATTAACGATGAAAATATTGAACATGTTTTCATTCTGTGACAACATGCCCCAATGCCTTTATTATTTTGTTGACCCACCTTAATGAATGCTATGTGCTTTCAGATTGTTCACTTAACCAACAGCTACAGCATATACCAAGTATTAAATTTTACTTTGAAGGACAGAATTCACAAAAACATTATAATTTTAAAGGGGAATAAACTAGGTGTTTGAAATCACGTAGAAGGTCTGGAGAAACAGGCATTTGTGACAACTAGCCCCGTCTCCCATGAAATCACGCGTATAGGCTTATATTTTAGCTGTATTTATATTTTTATTTTAGTTGTATTTTGCAGATTCATCTTGTGGCTCAGATTATTGACTACGACCTTGTTAGACAAGTTTGTGTTATTAAATATGTTGCTGTGTCACGGAAACGCTGATTCTGTCTTTGTTGAGCGCAAAAGGGGCGGAGTCTATTTTCGCTATAAATCAGCAGCCTGTCCGACGGATCGTGTGGTAAACACTGTGCTCGGCTGCGTCCGTTAGCGCGGATCTGGCCCTTTCGAGAATTATATGTTTTTACACATTTAGTCGTTCTAGAAGAGGTTATTGCTCTCCAACTTCAGCTACAGTGATAGCTAAGTTTGGAGAGGAGAGAAGGGAATTATCCGTGTTTTTGCGCAGGAAATATTTGCAAGGAGGATTTACTTTTCTTGTTGAACCTGAACAATACAAAGGAATCCTAACACAA
This sequence comes from Tor tambroides, assembly GCA_021397915.2. Taxonomy (NCBI): domain Eukaryota; kingdom Metazoa; phylum Chordata; class Actinopteri; order Cypriniformes; family Cyprinidae; genus Tor; species Tor tambroides. Next base: position 69,913 of record JAFVLL020022566.1, read on the forward strand.
TACAATCGATTTTCAACGCACAATGGACAGCGCTGCATCTAAAAAACCTTGCTGTGGTAAATGTTTTACAAATTTTGTTTGTCAGTAGGATGCTTTGATATAACGTTATATGTAAGACGCGCGCCTTCGGCTTGACCAGAATAATAAATAATCTTGCACTTGAATTTCTGTCTCTTCAGAAAGAGTTGGTGAATTTTTCAAGTCTGCAAAATTCCTCATTTACTTCGGACATGCCCTGTCAACATGGGTAAGAGTCTCTTTGCATTAGGATCTGTGCTTGACAGCACGTTCTTCTTTTACGTTAATACGTCAGTCACAACAACACTGATTATTTACGTTACGCCTATTTATTTGCATATGTTGCATATATGTTATTATATTTAATCTGTTAATATATTTTACTATTATTTTATTTTATTGTATTTATATTTAATATTTTTAAATAAATAGAGAGAGAGAGAGAGAGATTGATGAATTGATAGATTAAATTTAATTTACGTTTTATACTTTTTATTGTATCTAAATTATTAGGAGCACTGAAGGGTTAACATTTTCCAGAATTTCCAGAATTTTTGTTTTAAAATCAGGGAGATTTTACTTTTTTCATAAAAGCTTTATAAAATTAATATTTTGTGTAAAATGTAAAAAAAACAAAAACAAAAAAAAAAACCATAACTAAAGTTATTTGTCTATGATATTACTAAGACATATTAGCACATCAGAGTGACAGTTTGAGGATCAGAAATGTTATAATTTTCACTCCAAAACATATATATACTAAAGGTTTCGACATGTGGGTGTGTATACACGCACACACACACACACACACATTACATTATACACAGAATATTATGTGCATTATGTATTTTATATTAATATGTTGTCTTATATAAATGTGTTGATCCAGCTAATAAGCTGCCAAATATTTATGACAACTAATTCTTTTGCATGAACCCCATAAAACTACAGTGATATTGTCATTACAGGGGGATCGGATGTGGAATTTTGCTGTGGCTGTGTTTTTGGTGGAGCTGTATGGCAATAGTTTACTCCTGACAGCCGTGTATGGACTGGTGGTTGCGGGGTCCGTCCTCTTACTGGGCGCTATTATTGGTGACTGGGTGGACAAAAACCCCAGACTGAAAGGTAAACATGGCAAAGCTCCAACCACAGATCATGCAGAGTTATTGTGCAATCGAACACATTACTGAGAGCATGCATCACTTCTTATTTGATTATGGCAATTATTCCAACATTTTTTACTGAGTCTGGATTTCTTTCTCGATTTCAGTGGCGCAGACGTCTTTAGTTGTCCAGAACAGTGCTGTCATTCTTTGTGGTGTCCTTCTGATGGCTGTTTTCCAGTTTAAAGAACAGCTTACAACTTTGTACAATGGATGGTTGCTGGTGAGTATTTAAAAAGACGTGACAGTTTGCTTCCTAGTAAAACTCTGACACTATTCATCAGCATTTGCTGAAGGTGTAAATAGTTCTCCAGAAGCACTCAGGACTGATCTGGATGTGTGCACTAATAAAGAAAGTCTTCATTTCCAAGAGCAGAAGCTTCTTGCTGCAGTGGCCTCTAGTTTTGTATTTGCTCCATTTTTATGCAAACGGTTTCACTCTAAATTTGCCTTGCTGTTTAAAATGTTTGGGGAAAAAAGTTTTCCTCGTAGCCGGCAGTGACAAACAATATCTATATAACAGGATATTCAGTTATTTCAAGCTTCTCAGTAATTTCTAACCCATATAGGAGGTAATGTCATCTATTCTAAAACATACAGCTCCCTTCTTTTTTCTGCATGGACTCAAGTTCATGCTACTGAAACATGACACCTTGATAACAAAATGGTGACATGCTGTCAGCAGAATCCAGGGTTGTCATGTGAGCAGAAAGCATGTTGCTTGCTCAATATTAGTCCTTTGAGTCTGTTAAAGGGCTGGAAAGCTTTAACTTTACCTATATAATAACAAACAAAACCTGCTGTTTGTCCTGGTGTCACTGAGGTCGAGAACCCATACAGCAGACAAAATGGGGCTTGTTCAATGGACCGTTTTCTGTTCTGGACTGTTCCTGAAAATCAAGTCAAGCTTTTTATGGCAGTGCACTAACAATTTAATCATTTAATAAATAACAATATTTACTGTTATTTTAGACACGGTGACATTTTTTAATTACATGTTCTCTGTCATTGCAGACTACATGCTACATTATGGTCATTACCATTGGTAACATCGCTAACCTGGCCAGCACAGCTATGTCCATCACTATCCAGAGGGACTGGGTTGTGGTTGTGGCTGGAGATGATCGGAGCAAATTGGCAGGTCAGGATGTGGAATGTTTCACCTTCTTCAACCTTCATTACAGTGGCCCCAAAAAGTATTTGGACAAAATGCAAAATGTATGAATTTCATCCCATTAGATAACAAAATATCAAATTCATTTTAACCAACCAGTCTCATGGTGGTTTCAAAGTCAGTTCCTAGCAGAGCAGTTCATTATATTTACTATAGACTTGTTCCACTATAGTTTTGACAACAAAAATTGTGCAAATCATTTTGTCTTTATTTTGAAAACAAACATACTTTAGTAAAATAATTTTGTATTTGTATATATTTTTATGTAATTGAATGTGGCTTAAGTTTCCAAATACTTTTTTCGACCACTGTACTGTCTATAAAACTCATTTCACCTAGTTGAGGAAAACTCATAAAATACAACTCCATCAATCATCTTATCTTTATAGAGTGCTTACATCAGCTGTCAGTCCTCTCAGTGACTCTCATTTTAAACCCATCAGTGTACCCAGTGAACCCAGTAAACTTCAGGAAAGTTAGCACATAGCCACAATATTTTCTTTAAAGAAATGTATACTTTTATTCAGCATGGACACATTAATTTGATCAAAAGTGACTAGTAAACACATTTTATTACACAAATATTAAGTAGCACAACTGTTTTCAACATTGATAATGATAAAAATGTTTCTTGAGCAAAAAAATCAGCATATTAGAATTATTTCTGAGGGATCATGTGACACTGAAGAGTGGCGTAATGGCTGCTGAAAATTCAGCTTTGCATCACAGGAATAAATTACATTTGAAAATATCTAAAAATGGATTTTTTTTTAAAATTGTAATATTTTACAATATTTCTGTTTTTTATTAAATATATGCAGCCTTGGTGAGCATAAGAGATTAGAATGTATCAGTTTTTAACAATTGTATTCTCTTTTGTTTTCTGTATTTCTATTTTGTTAGATATGAACGCAACTGTAAGAATAATTGACCAGTTAACCAACATTCTGGCTCCAATGCTTGTGGGCCAGATCATGTCATTCGGTTCCCATTTCATCGGCTGTGGTTTTATCTCGAGCTGGAACCTGTTTTCCATGTGCTTGGAGTACTACCTGCTTTGGAAAGTTTATCAGAAAACTCCAGCACTTGCCTTCAAGGCAGGACAGAAGGATGCTGATGACCAAGAGCTGAAGCATCTCAACATACAAAAAGGTTTGTAATTCAACCCAAACTCTTCTGGCACTTTCCAAGACTTTTTTTTTTTTAACAGACAAAATCTAGTGATTTTTGTAGTGACCACATGTGTATATGTTAGACAATTATCTAACATAAGATTAAGATAACACAAGAAGTATGCAATATTAATCTGCCTTAAAACATTGATTTTCACCTGCCTCACTAACCCTGTTACCTATTGGTTTTCTCCCATTACAAAAAAATGAACATTCCATAAAGTTGTGACAACCTGGAAGTTAATAATCTATTTAATCAATAATCAATTGCTCAAACTGTGGTGTTCACTGCACTTGTCAGCTCAACCATCTTTTTTAACGATTTTTTTTTTTTTTATGATTAACCATAAACCAGCATTTGTTCAAGCTAAATGTGAAACCCTGTTGCTGGCAAACCTATTTCTAATTCTGAATTAGTTTATTTCTTCCTTTTTTGACAAATTTTGAAGATTAAGCACCTTTTCAGCAATCATTTTCTAAAAAACAAGCAAACATTAATACATTTTTAATAGTTTCAGATCCTATTTTGTTTATGGAAAGTGGCATTTATTGCGCAATTTAGCTTTTTAAACAATGCTGACAAAAAGAGTGACATATCCACTTATATCTATGACTCAGTCATTTTACTTTTGTGGTTTTCCAATTCACTGTTGCAGAGATTGGAAATAACGAAAGTCCAGATGAAGGCTCCCAGCTGATGAATGAATCCAATGAGGTGAAGAAGAACACCAGTTGCTGCTACCAAATGACAGAACCCATCCGCACCTTTAAGGATGGCTGGGTGGCCTACTACAACCAGTCCATATTCTTGGCTGGCATGTCTCTGTCTTTCCTCTACATGACCGTTCTGGGTTTCGACTGCATCACCACAGGCTACGCGTACACTCAGGGCTTGAACGGCTCCGTGCTCAGTCTCCTCATGGGAGCTTCAGCTATATCTGGAATCTGTGGAACGGTGGCCTTCACCTGGATCAGAAAGAAGTGTGGCCTGATCAGAACCGGCTTCATCGCTGGAGTCACCCAGCTGTCTTGCCTCATGCTCTGCGTAGCATCTGTCTTCGCTCCTGGCAGCCCGTTTGATCTCAGCGTCTCGCCCTTCGACGAGGTTTTAAAGCATCTGTTTGGAGACAGCGGCTCGCTGCGTGAGCGTCCTACTCTTGTTCCTACAATTGAACCACAGATCCAGATCAACACCACTGTTTTTGAGGAAGCCCCACAAGTAGAGTCCTACATGTCCGTCAGTCTTCTTTTTGCCGGTGTCATTGCTGCTAGAATTGGTGAGTAAATGAGCAACCAACAGGAAACAATAGAAATCATTTTTAGACCTAATTTTCCGTTATCTTCAAGGGGGAAATGATGATGATATCCGTATCACCTGAAAGTTATAAAGCTAACCTTTAAGACCAAAAACAAGAAGTCATGTTTGTGATAATTGTGCTGATGCTCTTTTATGTCACAGCATGTGTTTTAATAGATTCTCCTAAATTGCTTTCAGGTCTTTGGTCCTTTGATTTGACCGTGACGCAACTGATCCAAGAGAATGTGATTGAATCCGAGAGAGGTATCATCAACGGCGTCCAGAACTCCATGAACTATCTTCTTGATCTCTTACACTTCATCATGGTCATCCTTGCACCAAATATAGAGGCCTTCGGCCTTCTCGTGATCATCTCGGTTTCCTTCGTTGCTATGGGACATATGATGTATTTCAGGTTTGCTTATATAAGCCTCCGAAGTCGACTCTTCCTGTTCTGTTCACCCGAGCAGAAGCCAGATCCCAATATTCCCTCACTTCCAAACTCTATATAACTCTTAAAGAGACTGTAGGCCAATTTCTACTAGAGTTTTGCATGCTGTGTTCTTCGAGAACCTCGTCAGGAACCCATTCCATCTGTTCTACTAACATGCATGCTTTTGCTGCTTGCAGTGCTTGTGCATTGAGTATATAGTCTTTGCCATTAGCTAAAATAACAAAAGGTGAGAAGGAGCTCTCCTTAGTGTTGCTTAGAATAGAAATGTATGTCAAAAAAAGCATGCAGTACTTCCCTCTATCATACTTTTTGTTCAAGGTGCTATAAAATTGCCTGAGAACTAATCATAGGGGGAAACATACAAACACCAACTATGGTTCTTATGGGCTATACATGCTTTAATTACTTTTGTAAAAGCTCCAAAGCAAAAAATGGGCATATTTATTCTACTTTTACGTATTTTATTAGTTTTTCGACTTTATGGTCGGTTAACCTTCAGACTAGGTGTATGTACGTTTTGCAACACGCTCTACTTAAGATAGTGTAGTTTTGTAATGCTTGCCCCTCAATGCTTTTTGCAAGCCATGGTTAAAGTCTCTTTAATAGTTATTTGGAGTGTGCTAGTTGTTCATTCAGGTATGCTTATATAATGCATATATATATATTTTATATACTTGTAGTCAGTATTCTGTATCTCAAGCTTCGGTGGTGCTACATTGTTATTATAACTCTTAAGGAAAGCTATGCAGATATATATGGTTTGTTCATGTAACCAAAGTGGATTTTTTCACCAAGTGGAAGTGAGGGAATTGCAGCTGTTTTCTTGTGTTAAACATTCCGAATATTATTGGTGTGAGATTTAGGCCCTGATACACTCACCCCATTGCAACTAGAGTTTTTAGCAGTAGATTTGTTTTTGTCCTGTTTGATTTGAAAGTGATTTTAGCACATAATTCTTGTTTTTGCAAAGATTGTTACACAAGCACTTTACATGATTACACTTTGTCCATTACAAAATAAGTGCAACAAGACACTTCAGGTATTGAGATATTTGCACAAAATAGTAGCAGTCCTGAATTAAAACTTGGATTTTTTTTCTCATATCTGCTTCAAAATTGCAGCAAATGGGATTTTAGAACTAGATAATAACTCAAACACCCTTGTGATTTTACTGCCCTGTAAGTGACGCCACACCTCAGTTTTCCCTTCATTCAAATCATATGCTAATCTGATGTTCCACAGCACAAAGTAAACATTACAGACCTGCCTATGAGCCACAAAAGCCACAGTCATTCAGGTACTAACATCCTTTTGACAACCACAGCTGGCTCGACAGATATATGAAGTATTTTGTAATAGTTGTGTAATATTGATGTTGGACACCAGCGGGAATCCACCATATGCACAGAACAGAGAAGGGATTATTGAGTCCAGTGTGGACGGCTGGGTTGAAGTGCAGCTGGTCACAAACACAGGTGCCAAGATTTCACTGGTTAAATAAGGATTTTTAACGTGTCAGGATTATATCACGAGGCCCTTACAAACATACTGTCAGTTTTTAAACACTTAATTGCTTAAGTGCGTACCGTCTGTTTTTCTGTGAATGTGAAGCCTTATTTACATCTGTAAAATATTTTTATATTCTCGTGTTGACTAGTTTTATTTGAATTCAGTTTTGTCCTCCTGTGTAACACCACACAGAAGATCTTACCCTTGATACAATTACAAAATGAAACACTTTTGCAAAAAAAAACAAAAAACTTAAAGCCCAGTTGAATGTAATGTAAGAACAAATGTACATTATTTTTTATGGTAGCATACTCCTGTTGTGTGGTATACTTGCAGTAATTGTGGTTCACACTCCACTGCAGGGGGAATATAGAACTCAAGACTTGTACTGCATCTCACTTCAACCGAAATAAACAGATTTGTATCCAAATGCAATGTTTGAGTGATTGCAATAAAGGGCGATTTCAAGAGGTTGACCGTGAACCGGCAGGAGCTGGAACATGTCCAGCGGCAATAGTACAGGGTCACATTCCTCAGAAGGGTTTGCTGGTCATTTTCTCAAAAAGGCCCTTTCAGACTTTTTTAGTTAATGCACTGAATAAAAGCCGAGTTCATTTTGGCTTGCATGAGAAGCAAAGACAAAGAACGACCAGATTACATGGCAGTGACCAACACAACAAATCAGGTCGATCTGCCAGGTCTAGACCTGAAATTTGTATGCATGTTTGTGTGTTTAGAACCAATACTTAGAAATATCTTCTAAAAATTTGAAGGCAGCATGCATTTGAGTATACAGTTAAAACCTGCAGCAAAGTGGGAGTAAAGCTCAACTGCAGTTCGACTTCGCTTGAATTAGAAATCCAGATACTGGTAAGAGATAAGATATTCTCCTTAGTGTTTCAAAAAGAAATGCACACGTGAAGTAACTTGCATCCCAAGCAATTCATTTTGTACAACATCATTCTTTAAAACCATGACCTTTGATACATTTCCTGGAAAGCAGTTCTAATACATAGAGGTTGACACTGTTTACTATGTCTTTAGTTTACCTTAGTACACAGAAAGAGAATAGCAACAGATTTGAACTGAGATGTTAACACTATATACAAATATATAGTTTTACAGTTTTATGAAGATAAATGTAAACTGTACCTTTGTACAGAGCAGAGCAAAAAGCTGAGTTCTTACGCAGTACTTTTGTCTTGTTTTACAGTGCAATCAAGGCACATTGACTTGAGAAGCAAAATGACAAAAGTCGTCTTGTTTTGAGACGTTAAAAAAAATGAAGTGAGTTCATGCTTAAAACAAGAAAAAATACTTGCCAAAAGGCCTCAGAAAAATCAACTTAATTCAACAGGAAAACGGGTTTTCATACCCCATTGACAGATATTTAATCTTGCTTTAAGCATAAACTTAATTTTGTTCCATTTCTCAGAAAACAAGACATCAATTTGCCTCTCAAGTAAATGTATTTTGATTCAAGGATGTTTAAATATTTTAATTGGAAAACTATGTGTGTGTCTGTGTATGTGTATATATATATATATATATATATATATATATAAAATGCACAAATATCCTGAAATAAATTCAACATCACAGTACATAGTTCAAAAAGTTCTTTATAAATTATTGTTGATGCAAATTGGATGAACATTATATGCTACAAAATAGCATATTTTTGTCCTTATTGTTACAAAAAGAATAATCAAGCCACTAATGGGCTGCTGCAGTCCGAATAAACAATTGCTAACCAACCACTGGTCTGGATCTGAAGCAAGTTGGGGAAAAAAAAAAACCCAAAAAACCCTCACATGAACAGAATTGTGAAATTGCTTCATCATGGTTTGGAGTCAATGAGGCCAGCCATCCAGCTAAAGTCAGTCTTTCTGACCCTCCTCAGTTCCCTCTCTTGTTCTTTAGAAAGCTTCGGCATCACCTCATCCACTGAACCCTGGGCTCTGAGCTCCTGCTGACTGTCACATGCCTCCATTTCCTCCTCAGAGTCCTCTTCCTCTTTTTCGCTGTCCATTTCCTGCTCTGAAGCTCCCATTTCCTCTCTGAGGGTGGGCCAGAAAAAGCAAAAAGGAAAAATTTATCATTTATGTGTTTGCAGTACAGAGCATCTCGGTAAAAAAGAGAAGAGAAACTGAGAAGTAGGCATGTTAACTGTGGTGAACTTTCAAAGAAAATATATATTCATAAATATTTTTTATGCATGTGAACAAAGTACCTGAGGGGGTCTTGCTGGACTCCAGTGTTGGAGATCAGGAGAGAATTGACAAACATTGAGCACAGGACTGACGCAGCAGGTAGAACATGAGCTGGTGTGTGTAACAACTGGAAAAAAAAAAAAAAAAATTTAAGATGTTACAAGAAATAAATTCTTAATACACAAGTGTATTTTTTTTACAGTACAAACTGTAATATTGCCTTTATTTTAATACATATTAAAATTAATTTATTTATGTGATAGCAAAACTGAATTTTCAGCAGCCATTACTCCAGTCTTCAGTGTTACATGATCCTTCAGAAACATAATATGATATAATACAACATAATATAATGATGAAGGAGCCTAGAAAGCCTACAAAGGGGAAATGACTGACTTCTTTGATGGTGACTGATCCCTGTGGCTGTTGGGGTTTGTCAGCCGCTGGATGGGACGGTGTGTTGAGTTTCTGCTGCTGTTGTCTGTGCTTGCCCAACAGCAGGTAAAATGGTGTTACAGCAACACTGTCATCAATGACAAGCTGCACCAAAGACACACATAAGAAAAGTTACTTTGGGGGTCTTCCAAATAAATGTGAATATAGATGGTGTAAGAAAGAAAACTGTACCCGTTTACTTGAAGACAACATTCTGTCCTCCTCTGTTGCTGTGCTGAAGGTCAATAAATCCTGATAAACGAACACAGTCCATTTTAGCAGAAATGTCAGGACACAATAGAAAAAAATAGAAATTTATAATTAAAAATATTTTTCTAATAAACACTAACCTTAATTTATAATAGACAAATCATGTAATTTTTTTAAATATAAAAATATATTAATGTTTATGTCTTTTCCAGGAGCTAAAAATGCTATTTTAAATCAATCCAGGTTTTCAACTGGTGTGGAAACTAACAAATATTAAAAAACAAACAAACAAAAAAACCCACAAAGGATGGTTGTGTGTGTTTTTAGGCTGTTGTGTGATTACAAATATTACTGAAATACCATGTTTTGGGTGAGGAAGTACAGTTGAGATCTGTTGAGCCACTGAAAACTTTCATCACAATTGTTCAACGGCTCCTCCCGGGGAACAAAGACGGCACGGTGTACCTTCTCTGAACACACGTTCTTATGGGTGAACAGAGGCTGCGGCTCGCTGGGTTTGAAAACAAACACTGTATAGATAGCAGAAAATACATTCAAATTAGCTTGTGCATAAGTCTGATACATTAAAGAAAGAAACTAAGAGTTTCAATAATAAAAATACAGTTTACTGCTAAATGTACGGCTAACCAAAGAAGATGCAGAACGTGTCAAGATGAGATGAACTTTCAAACACTTACAGTCTGTATGTCTAGACTGGTATGAAAAGGCGGCCACATTTTCTGACAAGGGGTCCGGCTGCAGCTTGGAAACTTCCACAGATGTGCTCCACTCCACTGTTAGTGAAAGAGATTTGACTTTAAATAAAACTGACCTTGCAAAACCAAACAGTGAATAAAACCAGACTCAACAAGCCTAGTTACCCAAGAACAGTTCACCCAAAAATGAAACTCCTGGTATTATTTATTTACTCTCACATGGTTTCAAAATTGTATACTATCATTTTTTTTTAACCAATTTTAGTAATCAAGGGCTGCCAAGCTCTTAAAAAGACCAAAAACCCCAAGAACATACCATAAAAGTGGTCCATATCAGGGTTATTGTAGTTAACTAAAACCATAAACTCTTATTTGTTTGTTACTTGAAATAAATGTTAACTGAAATAACTTATTTTCCCCATTTTTATTTTGTGCACTAGCTAACTAACAAACTACTAAATAAAACTACTAAAATTTTAAAATTTAAATGAAAATAAAAAAAAAAAACTAAGAAATAAAATAAAAACATAAATAAATGGCTTGTTTGAAATAACGTATTGGTGAGTAAATAATGACAATGTTCATTCTTGGGGGACTGCAAATATGCAATATATAACAATATTAATGACTACTTACATGCACAAGTGAGGAGATTCCAGCAGCAAAGAAGGTTTCTGGTGGTCGTGCCAAGCAAGTATTTGGAGCAGCTTAATCGGCCGAAACAAAGGTCCCTGATGGATCAAAGTAGCTCCCTTTAGTTGGTTTCACCAATTCAAAGACCACCATGATCAGCAAGACCCATGTCAGTTACATATTTCATCAGATTAGTCTCAGTGAGTGATAATCAGTTGCCTTACTGTTAATCAGAAACTGATATGACAGCAACAACCAGTTTAAAACAACATTATAATTAAATGTACAGAGGTCTTACAATTGAACCAAAGTCTACAAAACATCAAAGGGATTCAATTTGTGTGTGTGTGATAATGAAATCAAACATGGTGCAAAGCTGCCTACAAATTTATGGCTCAATAATTTAGCATGAGAGGATTGGAAATACTGTACAAAGCAGATTTAGCATTCACTGAAGTTCCTGATTACTATAACTACACATCCACATTCCATGTATCACAATACAGTAAAACACTAACTTTAAAGAACAGTTCCACCCCCAACCATCCCCCACCCCCCAAAAAAATCTGTCAACATGTTGTCTTCAAGTCATATGACAAAAGAAGAAATTTAAAAATGTACTGGTTATGTTTTTACACACAATTACAAAAAAAAAAAAGCACAAACTCAAATGAACTGAGCTCAAGAACCAAATCAGTCTGATTAGTGAACAAATCATTCAGATTCAGATCAACCAATTCACTGAAAAGATCAGACTCAAAAGAATGATTTGTTCACAAATTGTACATTGCTATATTTCTAATCAATGCATCAAAGAGAGCTAGGCCAGATGTGAAGATTAAAGTGAATAACCACTTTCAATTTCAATCAGTTCTTAACAAAGCTATCATTTACCCTCCAGAAGATTTGCAATATGGTACACAAAGTCATACAAACCACTTTTGTGGTGCTTTCACTGCAATTGCAAGGTAACTAGGTAACGGTAACTAATACATTACTGTTTGTGTTCCACAAAGAAATTTGGACCATCATGACGGTGAATAGATGACAGATTTTTATTTATTTATTTTCAAAGTTTTGTTGAACACTTCCTTTAGGACCAATTTACTAGTGCTGTCACAATACTGGAATTTATAACTTCGATAAAATACCTTAAAATATTGATATTCAATCAAATTTTTTGGTAATATGGGGGTAAAAAGTAAAAAAAGTAAAATAAATATTTACTTTTGACCAAGTATTTTCTTAGCAATTGAATCTGAGATTAGAGATAGCTCTAATACTACTACTAAATTATTTCTTAAAATAATAAATGAAAATTTCATGTAACTGACAGGTTGCATTCCCAAAGAGATGGAGTTCATGGAACTGAGCCACTGAAAACACTGGATTATGATTGCTTAGCTCTAAAACATGCAGCGTAATATACTTAATTAAAATAAACATTTACTGTCAGAGAGAGAAGGGAGCATGAGACAGCTAAGCTTGTATCATGTATTGATATTGCAGAAAACTAGAACTAAAACCATTTCGAATATTTTAGTCATATCGTCTATTAAAAAAAAAGAAAAAAAAAAGTGTTTAAAAACACTACAATTTACTGCTTGTGTTACACAGGGGAGTTAAGAAGAACCGAGAGCAGTTGTTGACAAGAAATGTCATAAAACTTTTTATCATTACGTACCCCAGCTGCACCTAATGAACTTCCTTTTTTCAAAAAACAAAACAAAACAATGATGAGTGAAACTGTGTCCCTGTTGACCCTGCAGGATTTGGCTTCCACCCAACTTCTTAGCAGGACTGAATCCCCATTCTGTCTGGCCACCATCTAAATCTAAGTTACTACTATTCAGACTGTGTGAGCAGTGCACTGAATGCCAATTCACCATTCTGAATGGGATACATCTAAAGACCTCAAGAAACCTGTGCAACCCATTCCAAACGCATTAGAAAGAGTTTGGACTGGCTGATTTGAAGACAGAGAACATCTAGAGTGCCCTGAGTGATAAAACAACATATCGCACCTTATTACTCCAGGTGGTTGGCAGAGGGTGGTGAGCATCTCCCAGGTGTCTGGACTCCATATGGTAATGACTTCTCGGAAGCTCACTGCCAGGAGAGAGCTATCGGCTGAGAAACTGCAGTTCATGGGCTTTAGGTTGTGGTAGTTGCCCACAAAATCACATGACCAGAAGTTCTGGTCCTCTAAAACACAAATGGAAATGTTGCGGTGAGACAGGTATGTCTGGATTCAGACTTGTGACCTTTGGTGTTTAGCTTCTCAGTCCAACACTAACACTTTTGCAGATGTCTGAAGGCTTTGACTCACGTTGTGTGTCTTCGTCAGCACCCTGACACCATGCTTTGAACTGGCCGTCTTCTGCTGTGGTCACCAGCATGGTGGTCTCCTCAGAAGAGCTGAAGCACATGGATATAATCCGATCCGTGTGGGCGGCAGTGATGGTAGTGTTCAGTACGAAACTAATGGGACAGAACAATACACCATTACAGGCCAAACAATAAAGCCTGTTTAGAAATATGAAAATTTGTACACTATTGTTCAAAAATGAGTCAGATGTTTTTTTATATAAATTAAAAGAAATACAAACATTAAAATCATTCATGTTACAAAAGATTTCTATTTCAAATAAATGCTGTTCTTCTGAACTTTCTATTTATCAAAGAATCCTAAAAAATGTATTTCGTTTCCACAAAAAAAATTAAGCAGCACGACTGTTTTCAACATTGATAAGAAATGTTTCTCAAGCACCAAATCAACATATTAGAATGATTTCTGAAAGATCATGTGACACTGCAGTAATGAGTCACAAAATGACATTTTAAAATAGATTAAAATAGAAAACCTTATTATCTTATAATTTCACATTATTACTGTTTTTTTCAATCATTATTGTTGCATTTTTGATGGAATAAATGTAGCCTTGGTGAACAGACTTCTTTCAATAAAAAATATATATTAAAAAAAAAAAATAAATCATACTGACCCGAAACGTTTGAATTGTAGTGAATAAAATAAATTACATTTTTTGCATTCATAAACCAGCACTAGTCCTCACATTCAATACTGTGAAGAGTGTTTTTGCTTTTACCAAACATTTTTTTTTTATTTGAAATTTTATTTAACTGCATATTTATATTCTGGTATTGTTTATGAGGGGGGTTTAAATTAAAATGTAAAATTTTTCTAATAAATGTAAGGTTTAAGTGTTAATGTCACGGTTATGTTATTGATATGAAATGGCGCGAATACAACTATTTTTATCCAGTGTCAAAGTTTATGATTGTTCCCCTAACAGTATTAATTAAATGGATTTACATTATTTGCTTGTGGACCATGAGAAATGGCAAATTTTGTGGCAAAATCCTACATTTCTTGCATGAATCATATGTTTGACATTATTCAGATCTGCAATCTAGCATGAATACCTTTGCGTTCTTTCATCGAAAGCCCACAGTTTGAGGAAAATCTCAAGATCTGAGGTTTTTTGTCCCCTTTCCTCCACTGTAGCAAGCCAGGACCCTTTTATGTCAAAAGCAGCCTTCACCACTTCAAACTGATCCAGACCTGCTTCGTAAATATATTCTTGCTGCACTATGTCCAGCTGTGAATGCAACAGACAGGCCATTATGCAAAAATCTCTGCAAAACATGATGAACAATGTTTAACATCAAGACGGGCCCACAGATCATGTGATTTCACCTCACATATGTCGGGTGACAAACGAATATGACCCATGTAAGCAGAACACGTAAGGATGGAACTAATACGCCAACATGTGATCTAATACTCTCTAGTACATACTTCCCCATATACTTGTTTACTGCAGAGAAACGTTAAGCTTTATCATAGTATTGATTGCGGCAGACTCACATTGTAAAGATGCTTGTCACGCAGCAGGGAGTAGAACTGTAAATGTCCTGGTTTCCCATTCAGCACTAAAGCTTTACTGCGTGGGTCAATCATTAGATCAGTCAAAACGGCATCTCCTGAAAGCATAAAAAGCATCGGAAGAAATTAACATTTACTGGTGTAGTTATGAAATCTGAATGGTTTATGAAAATGAGATTTTGCAAACCTTTGACTAAACCCTGAATCACTCCACACACTTTAAAGCTGCTCTCGATAACTGTGATCTCTGAGGAGGAAGAGAAGGCAAATGACAAACCAGAAAGCAGTCAGAAATTACAGTATACTGAAATATGTGGGTGAAGTCTGACTACGGTTGAATCTCACAAAATGTACATCATAATTGATCCACAAAAACAACAGTATGACAATATAAATTACAATTGGTATGAAGCAAGTGAAGCCACTAAGATTTTTTTGCAGTGTAATGTTGTTTTTGAACTACATCAGTGTCTTAATCCAGTGTCATTTTTAATATATTTTAAAATATAATTTATTCCTGTTATGATTCCTGGAATAAATTCCTGCGATGAACTGAATTTTCAGCAGCCATAACTTGAGTCTTCAGTGTGACATAATCCTTCAGAAATCATTCTAATATGATGCTTTGGTGCTTAAAAACATTTCTTTTTATTGTCAATGTTAAAAACAGTTGCACTGATTAATATGTTTGTGGAAACCGTGATAATTATTTTTTTTAGGATTCTTTGATGAATAGAAAGTTCCAAAGAACAACATTTATTTGAAACAACTCTTTTGTAACATTACAAATGAGAAATCTTTAGTAACATTATAAATTAATTTAATGCATACTGGCTGAATATCATTTCAGAATTTCTTATAAAAAGAAAATAAAATTTGATATTTAATGTACAGTTTTGTGGAGCGGGATCGATAAGATTTCACTGTTATACTGTAATACTTCAATTTAAATGCAGTTTATGACAGTACAGCAAATTCCATAATGTTTAATTACTTCACAAATTTTAATAAAACAGCATATTTTATCATTACAATGATGAGAATGAGATTTTCAGTGTTTGCATTAAGATAAGATGTGGGGTGTATAAAAAGAATGTCTCAAAGTAAGAAAAACTGAAGTAGTCTCAAAAAATAGACTTTGTTTTCTTTATACAAAATACCATTTTGGAGTGAAATCCAAGATTCACCCCGAAACTGAAGACTTACTGTTGTCTGAATGAGAGGTGCAAAACAACTGCCCATCAGATGATGTTGATACATGTAAAATGGATCCTCCGAGACGGGGCAGGAACTCTTTTCTGTTGCCTGCCCCGTACTGCCACTGGACAAGTACTGACTCAATGCCTCCACTCAGCAGATTAGTGCCTGCAGAGACAATAACAGTCGTGTTTTCTCAGATGGGGACTGCATCACACATTTAGCACAGAGGTAGAAGTGAAAAAGTGTGAAACACACCCTAGCCACAATACTACCCACCTTCTGGAGTAAAACACAAAGTGTTCACAGCATTGTGATGCCAGTGGTGGGTGGAATATGTGTATTCTTTTTTGTGAATGAAGTTTCTCCTGTAGCAAAAACAAAGTTAATTTAAACCTACAATTCTGATCACATGACCTGCATATGAACTTAAGCTGGATGGTGAACTCCGGCCTTACCAGAGGCGAATCTTTCCATCTTCATGACCGGTGGCGATGCAGTCGTCTGTTGGGTGACAGGCTACGCATGTGAATGCGTTTTTGGCTCCTTTCTTATCTGTGGCTTTTAGGAAAAAACTACAGAGAGAAAAAAAAGATTGGATATTTAAAGAAATACTTCACCCAGAAATAAAAATTGTCATTTACATTCATGACTGACTTCCATTTAGCACAATGGGAACATTTTTTTTAAGAACATTTAAGTAATCCACACACATTCAACTACACTACTTTTTAATATTATATTTGAAAAACCAACAACAGGTGAAAAAACAGATATTACTTATATACTTACTTAATATGGTATAGATACAATTTTTTTATGTCCAACCACTACATTGTAACAAACTGATTTTTAATTGTTTTATTTTTGCTATTTGACAATTAAATTACAGCAGCAAAAAAATAGGAATTATATTTCAGTATTAATAATCTTATTTTTTCTTTATTTTGGGATACATCTAATTGTTAAGATACACATTTCTCACTTAATTAATGATTGATTAATCACTAAAACTACACACTTGTTTTTTCACATTAAGGTAATTACGTGGGGAATATATATAATTATTATTATTATTATTTTTTTTTTTAAATACTTGTTTTAGTACAGCACTTTTCAAAATACATATAACTTCCAAGCTGCCTAATAGTCAATAGTTAAGCTGCCTTATATAGATACTAGTTAATAGAAATCTCTTGTTAGCTGCTTTTCTTTGTAAAACACCTGAATTATGCTATTTATTAGTAGATCAATAACCAAATTACTTTAAAAGTGTGAATACTGGTCATATGTTTTGAGTTCAATGAAAAAAGTCAAATGACAATTTTTTATTGAGGTGAACTATAAGATGTTGTTGTCTCAACTTATGTTTTCACAAAAAAAAAAGAAAAACCAACATAAAGGCAAAGCCCAAAACAAGGTACATTACACGTGTTGTGTTTCCTGAGGCCAGTAAATAAGCAGTGCGGTTGGACACGTTCCTACATGTTCTGACCTTAGAAAAGGCTATTTAGGATACAGCGGTCATTACCTGTATGTCTTCTGCTTCTTGAAGAAATAAACATTAAGTTTGAGGTGCCTGGCAAACGCTATGTATTCGCCCTGAAAATATAATGTACAAAAACACAATGTTAAGAAATGACTTTTTCTCTCAAGCTAATTGGAAAGTTGCTGGTTCAGTGTCTTGAGCTTGACAAAAACATACATGTCTTTCTTATTTGTCCACAACCACAAATAAGTTTCAAAAGTCATGCTGTGTAATGGCTTTACCAAAGCAACTAGTAAAGATGCGACAGGGTTGCACACAGCACTCAGTCTACAAAAATAACCCCAGCATGTGCCACACTAATTAACCTACAGGGGTTCAAACCATGTTTACTTTACCACATCAACACTTACAAAGGCAATGACTGTGCAGGAAGGCAACACATTTATCCATAACAACCTTAGCAGGTATGACATAGTGTTCACCTAGAACAACCTTCCCACAGCCAAACATTAACTAAAGTTAATATTACATACACACATATATATTACATACACACATATACACATATACATATATATATATATATATATATATATATATATATATATATATATATATATACATACACATATACAAAAAACATACACGTTGGATTTCAGGACATAAGGGAGATAGGAATTCAGATTTTTCCAAGTAGACTATATTATTAGTAAATGTATTTAAAAAGATTCTGACTGAGTCTTCATAGAAATATCCAATATTGATCGATACTGAATATTTTATTGTGCATGCTTATTTCCCATATTTTACACTTAGATTAACTTTGACGCCATCTAATGTTCACATTTAAAAACCCTAATAATTTAATACTGTTGAATGTAGTCCAGGGGTGCAAACTCGTCAGGGGTGAAAAAGGTGACAAACTAAACTAACTCCCCCCCCCCCCCCCAAACCCCTTAATCCGAGGTGACATTTGACTCAAACTGATTTACAGATGTACATTTTCTTTTTACCTTTGTAAATGCATTTTTCTAATTTTATTAAATGTATGCAGTGTTTTCCTCTAGATATTTTCCAGCTGTGGGTGGCAGGACTATTTCCCATGGACCATGCCCCCTCCCCACCCAAGAATCACCTGCACTCAGAATTGAATTTATTTTAACTAAAAAAGACAAGTAAATAGTAAATAATAAAATAAGAACAAATAAATTAATTACAATCAATAGCACAAACAAAAACGATAAGATGCAAATTATTTTCAGTTAGGTCTAACTATAATCTATTCAACTGTAAAATAACACTGGATAGTCTTCACTGTATAATGAAAGACAGCAGCAGGTTTATTTAGGCTGCTGTCTCTTTAAGACCTCATGCATGGATCTAATATGTTACACATGGCTCTATGCTTACTTTTCTTTTTAGGAGCGCTTGTCCTCCTAATTTAAAAAATATAGGAGCACCTTCTGATCAATAATCAAAAATTCTGATAAAAAATTAGCCTTCCTAATATGATGTGACATTTGACTCCTTAAAGTGACTTACCGGGGTATTTTCCTTTCACCTTTGCAATGGGATCATTTTCATCTTTGTCAAATTCAAAAATTTATGGTTATAAGGTTTTTAAAAATTATATTTAAAACAATATAATAAGTAGTAGAATAAGACAAATAAGTTACCAATCATATGAAATTAGTATTAATAAAATTATTTGTACTACAGAGGTGGCACAGAAGAACTCAAAAGTGGCTTGTAGTTGTAGGTACATTTTCAGACGTTTAGTGAGGCTCAGAGCTGGCATGAGTGCAACTAAATTTATAGATTCATGTGGAGATTAAAGTTTTAAATATAAATTTTGAATACAGAAATATTAAATGAATTAAATAACTGAAATGATACGCTAAAAATGAAACAAACCACCAGCAGGCGGCGGTAAGTCACTGATTTTTTTCACTGAATCATTTATTCAATTGATTCGTTCGGACGGCTGATTCATTCCGGAATGAAGCAAGTGACTGTCTTATCATGAATCACTTACTCACTAGATTCGCTCAAAAACACAGTTCATTCATGAATGAAATACCGCTGTGTTTGCTTTTAGAGATGCGCAGCGGCTCAGCTGTTACTTTATTTGGAACTATTTTCCTTGATGATAGAGTAAAATCATGCATTAATTGTTTATTGACCTGTGTATTAAATCAGTATCACATTTGCAATCTTCCTTAATTATTAAAAGCTGTCACTCTCCTTATCGCGATCTCTGAGCGCACAGAAAATGAGCGCGTGAGTTCTCAAGACTCAAAACAAAGCACGTGCAAATGTGATGCATTCCATCGGAACCTGCGGGAATGAGTAGAATTATTATTAATATCCGCAATCCCGCGCCGAAATTCAAGTTCTGCTCTGTGTTCTCTGCTAATAACCCGACTGTGAATGATGCGAGCGGCGTTATGTTGTCAGTGAGAAGCTGCAGCCGTTGGCGGGGAAGATATTTGGTGTGAACAACAACAATGCGCTACATGTTTCTTTTCCCCTCATTTTTTTTCCAATTAACGGAAATCCGTCGTAGCGACGGAGAACTTTAATCCATGCTGTTACAGGCTGACACTTAGCGCTGCCTCCACTTGAGCTGAGTGATACTAATATTACTGTACATTAAACGGTATGCTTTACTTGTAGGTCGAACAGTTCTCAAATCGACTTCATGTCAGAGTAATAGCTTACTGATATGTGAGACAAATGTTAAGGTCGAGACTGAGGAGCATTTTTGCAAAGGGTAGCGAACTAATGTAGCGATAACGTAACTTACAATCTTCATAGCTATCGCAACAGCAGCCTCACGCAAAACAAAAAACAAAACAAAAAAACAGCAGCCTCGCAGTAATCACCATTTAAACTGGAACACCGTAATTTACAGCAGATACAAATGCATTCCGTCCTGCTCTACAGCGAACTTGCAGCGTCTATAGGCTTCAGGAGTGAGATTGGTTGGATGAGGGAAAGAACATTAAGGTAAGCCAATCAGAGGCAGAGTAGGGCGGGTCCATTCCTTTGCCAACAGGGGGAAAAAACACTACAGGTGACGTGACAGACGACTCGCAGATATGGTGGCTGACGCCCCACAATTTTTTCTACAGATCTACACGATTCACGTGAATGACCTATTTCAAGGTGAAAACGGCGAATTTCGCCGAAAGGTGACAAGTTTGCACCCTGGTAGTCTTTATCAGAACTCAAAGTGAATATCCACACTGTAAAAAAAAATTCCGTAAAATTTACGGTAAAAAAAACTGGCAGCTGTGGCTGCCGGAATTCTACCGTAAAAAATACGGTAACAACGTTTTAGGTTTTACGGTTTTAACTTAAATTTACAGTTAAATACCGTAATTTCTTTAACTGATATAATGTTAATATACCAACCTATTAAAGTACTGAAATCTGTTTTGTACCTTTTGAAATACACTGATAACCACCAAATGCAGGTGGTGATGAGAAAGCCACATGATGAACCAAAGCCCATCACAAGCAGCTTTTAAATAATAACATATATAGAAGGTGCACAGTGTCATTCACACAAGCCCTAAACACCATCATGGTGAGACTCATTAAACTGAAATATGCTATAAACATTAATTTAACAACATTAGGTGTAACATACAACCCTAATAAACATAACCGATAAGAAAAAACTAAGAAGAAATATAGTTATTTCAAAGAAAAAACGTCAAATTCAAAAAGAAATTGAAATGCAACGCAGGGAATTCTGGGAACGTCAGTTTACGGTTTTTCCCTGTAAATTTTACAGGAACTTACCATTAACCATTTAACAGGTTTTTACTGTAGCATTTTCACAGTTTTTTACTGTTAAAATCACAATCATTTTTTACAGTGCATGTATATTCACAGCAAAAATTACAATGTTGTGATTTCTAAATTTGCTCCTAGCATTTAAAATGATTAAATTATGTTTTAGTGTTTTATTTTTAATTCGTTTAGACAAAATATAAAATTTGAATATTGCTCATGACATGAAAATAAGTATCAGCTTATCTGTATCAGCCAGAAACATAATCTGTTATATAGATAATGTTGAGATCTATTAGTGTTTAATGTTCTGTTATGTTGGGATTTACATGTACAGAGAAGTTTCCGCTACATAAAGTATTTTTTTTTTCCTTTGTGAACTCAAATGAAATAAGTACACAGTACTCATGCCTATTGGTTTCTAAACATCTTAACACTAACTTGTTGTGTTTTAGAGTATAATACACTTGTATTATTATATTATAATATTATCTGTTCTCGTTCCAAGCTGTCAGTGTCTTTGTATTGATGCAAGTACAATTTTATTGTCAGATTTTTTCACATTAAAGGATTGTTTTTATAGGAAACACATAGAAAAGGACCTACACTTTAGAAAAGAGGAACATCAGAAAAGTTTATAAATGCCAGATTTGTTCAGGTTGGCTTGTATTTCTGAATCAATGGCAAAGTGACATGCCCTATGTTTTAAGATTCTTTAGGCCTACATTCTTTGCCTGTAGGCCTATCGATGTGAAGTAGATATTAAAAATTGTATCACCTAGCTTTGGACTAAAAAGAGTTGTAGACAGATACCTCAATGATTTCAAGACATCCATCAACACTCAAATCCTTTAAAAAAAGGATGTAATAACCACACTAAAAGAAAGTGCTGAGTGAGCTCTTACCGCTCTACCGAAGGCCGTGCAGCTCGGGTTTGAGCTGATATGACTGAAAACAGCAGACATCTCTTTGGCCTCCACCTCCTGCTCTGCTGACTTGGGCAGATGTACAGCAACCAACTGGAAACACTCTGGACATGCAGACACACATAGAAAGAAAAATTTCTACTATGCAATGGCCTTCAACTGTTTCATACACTTCTACCTCATTAAGCAAATTGATAAGATTCTGAATGTTACAGCTGAGGTTCAGAGATGTGAACGGTTTGGTGTAGGCAACTTTATTTCTTGCTGCATCAAGGTAAGTGCTGTCTGAGCTATTTGTTATAGAGTCTCAGCCTCAGATTATGAAAATGCAATTGAAACGTCATATATGTAAGTGTCAATGCATTTTAGAAAAACAAAAGACATTTAAAATCACCATTTTACTACCCTTTTGGCTCAGAATGCATTCTGAATTTCTCACTGCATTTTGCTACAATTATCACGTGGTGTTATGATGAAAATGCAATCCCAAGTGTCCTACTCCTAAGTCTAAATGCATTTAGGAAAAACAGCATTTAAATGATAATTTTGCTACAGTTTTTACTTGGACATGTTACACATATCTAATCAATTTGTGTAATACATTTTCATTTTAATTTTGCAACTTACAATGCTTTAAAATATGTTTTTAATTTGCATATTAAAACTAGTGTAGAAAATGGCAAATTTAAATGATATAATTGAATTTTCATTTTGCACTAAATGTTGCACATATGCATTGTAAAATATAAATTTAAATACAGAAATACATTGCCATTTTGCATATTACATTTGAAATTGAATTTTGCTACACATGCTTCCATATCAGATAGCACAATCATGCAACCATGTTGCTTTTTTCCAAACAAAAACATCTGATGGGCTGGCTTAACTTAGGTCCACCTGGAAAACACAGCTGTATTTGCAAGGTTTTGGGATTAAAACTATAATCTTTCAATGAACAAATATTCATTTTTATTCAAATATATATATATATATATTTTTTTTTAAGAAACATTCACTGGGATTTCTTTGGCTTCAAGAGTGCAGCAGTGATGGTGTATTTTTGTTGGCTAAAATCTGGAAAAAAAAACATTTTAGCACTTCTGGCTTCATTGTCCCAAAGTCAATAGGCTTCTTGAATGGTTTAAATGTCTGAAATAAGGTCTGCAGTTAACACAAGTTCAAGATATATTCTTGTTTAATAATACAACATAAATTACCTCAGTAATGCAGTTGCTAACAAGTGGCTAAATGGGACTACAGAAGTTTTCAGGGACATTAAATATAATGGCGAATAGGTAAACTCTTCTACTCACTAGTAGTCCAATTTTAATTTCACTTGCAAACTATTCTCAAACTTTCAGCTAATTTACTTATTTTAAAATAAAAATCAAAAGAGTTGTTGGAAATTTAATGGTGCTGATGCTGAAATCACAAGTAATTTTTTCTGGGTTTCAAATACTAAATTGAGTTTTTTTGATGCCATTTTATTATTGTGGCAAAATAAAGTTTACATTTATCTAATGCATGTAAAAAAACAAAACAAAACAAAAAAACTGTGGTTGGCCGCTTCACATGTTGGTCAGGTGCCTTTTACTGTGGCAGTCCTTGGCAAAATTAAGGTGCAATGTGGATCAGAATTAATGTGTACAGTCAAAAGCCTGGCTGTGCTCAATATTAATATATATATATTTTTTAAAAATATATTAATATTTCTTCTTTACAGAGTCAGAAAATGAGTTTTTTTTCATACTGTATTGGTGAAGAGTGCCTGCTCCTAATCACTGCATCACAATGATGTGGCAAGAATCTATATGACTTCATTAGAACTACACTTGGCACTGTGAAATACATACCTTTTTTGGAATCTGTAGCCATGGAAAAATGAAGAAAAATGACACCCTCATGCTTCTCGGACACATATATTGCTAACAAAGGGTATCCAATGATAAAGGTCTGAAAAAAAAGAAATAAAACAACATGAAATGAATGAAAATATTTACTGCGACAATGGCCTTGTATTTACTCACAGCACCTTGATAAGGATGCCATCAATGAAGTCCCATAATTTAACAGTGCCATCTGCTGAGCAAGAGTAAACCTGCATGCAGAAAGAATAAATAGATTAAAAAATAAATTCTGCAGTTTAAGTAACAGTAAGCCACTCAAAATAAATCTGACAGGGAGATCAGGAGGTTTATTTTTGAGTCAAATGGTTTATTTTGCCATAAAGACACTGTCTTTAAAATAAATGGTTAGTTTATTGAAATCAGTCAAAAAGGAAGATGATGAAAGATTATAAGACATTTTCTGCTATAATAAAGTGCACATCAAATACCATAACATCAGGGATGTGCAAATAATTTCAATTTTTAATTTAATGTTGACTTTAAAGAAACCTCAGACAGAATTCAAACATGTCTGAATATTTTTTGGAATGCAAAAACAAACAAACTACAAAACACACCTACAGTAGCAAACAAGCTGGTTGAGAATTCATTTGAATGCTGACTGAGAAAAAGAACTCAATCAAAGCTTACCAACTATCTCCTATTTTCTAAACAACTAAACTCAAGTGATGCACACAGACCTGCAGGTGATTGGCAGGATTCAAGGCGATGCCTGTCACTTGCTTGGTGTGGCCCTGCAGACTGTGGAGCCACTCTTCTGTGCGCGTGCTATAGACCTTCACTAAATCCCCAGAGGCGCACAACACAAACCTGCAACCATGAGACAACTTTAAATTTAAGTGATACATACAGTGCCTTTGCACTTTACACCTGGAATTCAGAGACCCCCAATGGGTCACTGAAAAAAAGATTCTTGTTCAGTTTATTCATAAAGAAACACATGGCACACAAATGATCAAAAACTCACACATTATTTATTTGTCTTACCATAAAACAAAATTTAATGTCTTAGTTAATTACATTAATTAATCTACTTTGGCATAAAATATAATAACTATAAATATTTGTGTCAATAAAAAAACTATCCTAAAAACTGGAATTAAAAAGTGTAAAAACCCCAGCAACACACGGTGGTTGCAGCAAACATAATGTTCGTAATTTTGACAGATCTGTAATATCTTTACTGCACTTTATAGTCAAAATAATGTTATTTACATTATTACAGTTTTTTTTTTTTGGTAAAGCAATATGCATGATGTGTGTCTGGAACAATGATTAACGTTACCTGCCTGACAGAAATATCTGTATCTTTGTAAACAAAACCAACAACACACTCATCAGTAGAATAAACAATGACTAAAGTTCATGATACTTTAAAGATGCAGCTGAACCTGCCATTCAGGCAACTGTTGACACATATAGATCAGATTTTAATTTGCTCTCAGGGTGATCATGCATCCCTTTGGGAACTTCATTCCCTCCAACCCGGTTCAACGTTTAAGATGCTAAATTTTGAGAATATACAGACAGCATCAGACACAAAAGTTCACTTTATTTAGCGGTTACCTGGAGTCAGTGGAGATGATCGGAGGTCTAAGGTTTATTTTGCTGCCACCGCAGCAAACCACGCGGAGATCACTCTTCTCCACCATGTTTTTCTGCCTCTGAACATTCACATCACATGTGGCCGCTGTGCGTTTCTTCTTCGTCTGTAGTGACAAGAAACTAACGGAGCACAGCGCCTTCATGCGGCCGGGCGTTGAGTCACTGCGAGAACAGTTTAATGTTTAATAGTTAAAGCATATAAAAATGTTAGAGTAAAAACAGGTCAATTGGCTTCAAAAAGAAAACATGCAATTTTACTGTAAAATATGGTAAGAAAACAGAAATAAAACATTTGAATTAGTGAACTATTTATCAAGACAATGTACATTATATTTTAAATGGGAATATTTTCCCTGTAATGTTTTAAAAAATTATGTTTAAACTTTTAAAATAATACATGTAATTATACAATAAAATATGGGAAAGAAATAGAAGTAAAACGTATGAATAACTGTTTTTTTAATACATTTTGAATTTTTTTTTTACATTATATAACATGGCAAAAAGTTTCACCAGTAGTACTGTTTTAAAAAGAAAGAATACATACTGTATGAATTAATGTATTATTTTAAAAAAACATATAATATATTTAATATGGCAATACGTATACTTTCAGTGTAAAATATTGTTATTGAGTTATGTTTGAAATGTAAAGTAAATATGCCAAAATAACTGCATTGTTGTTGTTTTTTTTTAAAAAAAGAATGCAAGCAATTATACTGTAAAATATGTTAAAGAATTAGAAAGTATGAGTTACTTTTAATTATATATGAAGAAAATATTCATTATAGCCTATTTAACAAAGCAATAAGTTTCAGTGTAAAATATTAGAATTATGTTTAAAACATAGGCCTAAATATAGTAGGCTAAAGTTTATTATTGTTCTCAAAAAGATGAAATAAAATATGGTAAAGAAATAGAAATTTCTGAATAAAATGCATTATATTTAACATGGTAATACGTATACATTCACTGTAAAATATTGTTAAAATTATGGGTAATATTAAAAAGTAAGAATCGATTAAAAAGAAAGAATTCGAATTTCAAGTTGCATTTTATGTTATTTAGCTCATGTTCACTGCATTGTTTCGGTGTCGTGTCACCACCATAATGGTTTGTGTTTTTGGTTTACTGAACCGATTGAGATTGTGTCATCTGTGTCATCAAAATAGCAAGTTTCTTTTAATGATATATAAAGTTTATTAATATTTAATTAATAGATAATGTATTAATTGTGACTAGCATGACTATGAATGCAGTCAGTGGACTATTGAACAGCACCTTCCATTCTGAAGATGTGAGTCAGACTGAGGCAGTCAATATAAATTACCCCATGAACCCTCTTGCTGTCGTATAGGGGAGTTCCCCTTGTGCTTTCTCTGCAACGACGTTTCCTTGTTTGCGAAGTGCTCAACATTTCCTTGAAGAACCCACCTGTTTACCCGTTCAGTCATGATCGCTGGATAAGATAGCTGTGACATTCATGCCCTAAAGCACTACATTCCTGAGAGGAAAGGGCACCGTACAACCATCTCCGGACGTCTAGGAACATTTGAAGCGCCTCTCGCCGCATACGGTCTGCAGTCTGTGGCCAAGACTCTTGAGGAACTGCGTCTGGTTAAACGCGTGGCTACTGGTTACTCTGAAAACATCAGGCTTAGCAGGTGCATTGTGTCAACTTCTCGGGAGTGTCGTTCTCGTAAGAGCAGCAGGTAAATCTTTGGACCTTAGTTTCGGTTTTAAGCAAATATTACAAGTTAAACAATTGACATTTGTATACGAGTTGTTTGTTGACGTTTGATGTATGAACTGTATGGGGTGTTGTACTATTCATGATGTTTATATGAAATGTACACTATGTGTCTCAAACTTTAATATAATACTCCCATATTTGTCTAATACGCATTAAAATACATAACAGTCATGAAAACACATAGAGACTTTACATTTTGTGAAATAATTTATTGTGGTAATCTTATTACACAATGATGTCAGCATAATTGACAGATGCTTTTATCCAAGGAAACATACACTGCATTTATGGTCAGTTCAGTTATACCTATAATCTTGCTGTTGCTAGCGCCATACTCTACATTTAATTTAACATTTAACATGTAGTAAACAACATAGAGGAAATAATATAATTTATAACAGCAAATAAACTGGAAACAACAAATACAAAAACACAGCCTAATACTGTATAATAATCTATTATGTTTTTAGAATTATTAGTAGATAGGCTACTTTAGTTAATTTGTGGGGGGGGGGTTCATGCAGGAATTATTATTATTCTTTTTTTTTTTGGTCATGTAAATCTCATATCACTTTACACAGAGTTTTACAACCTCTACTGTCATCATGATGGTCTTGTTTGATAGTGGTTTCACACCGTAGTTTATTTCTAAGTGGTTACACAAACAAACAAAACACTCCCTGAGTTATTGTTGCCATTGCTTTGATATGATTACTGTATACATAGTTTTCATGTATTTCATATATTGCATTTTTATTCAAAGATTGCCTAAAGAAATATCAAATGATATCCATTGTATTTTTCATCCCAGCACCACAATGAGTCAATGGAAACAAATCCAGCAACTGGATATTAAGCTCCTCGAACAGGTGGACTATTTTTATGATGACAACTTTCCAATGGAGCTGAGACAGGTGCTGGCCAACTGGATTGAAAACCAGGACTGGTATGTGGCTGTTTTTACATGCTGATCAGAATTTGTATTTTCAATGTTTATTAAATCACATTTTGAATTTAAAATACTCTGTTGTTCATAATATGAATTATGCATTTGTAACACAACTATAATACATAAGGCAATGCATCCTCCTGAAGCATTTTTGTCTTTATCGGCTCAGGGAAACAGCTTCAAACCATGACTCTATAGCTACCGTACTCTTCAATAACTTCCTCATTCAGCTGGAGAGGCAGTGTTCTCAGGAGCAGAACTTTCTTCACAGGCACAACCTAAAGAGAATATTTCATCAGATACAGGTAACAGATGCACACTGCCCTCCTGTTATTTCCACCCATCTGATGCATCCCTGTCATATCCACACTGTAAAAATATTTGTAAAAAATCCCCCCAACAAATATTACTGAAGCACATTTTACACTTCAAAATTTCATGTGTAATTCAGTGTGTTATTTGCTGTAATGAATTGTGAAATTTGCTAGCATTTTTGAGTGAAAATTGTTTCTATGCTAAAAAAATTTTCTGTGCATTTATGAAAATTTTTTCTTCACACTGAATGAATTTGGCCTATCAGATGCGTAGTTTCGTTCAGTGATGCCTCCATGCCTATTTTCACACTCCTCTAAAACGAGAACTGAGAGGAGAGGAAAGTGTACTTGTGAATGACCCTGTGACCATTTATTTAACAAAAGCATACTCTTATTTTCTATGATCATTTATCAGGAAATTATCTAATGGTCAGCATTGAGATTTACTGTAATAGTCAACAAGGTATTACATAGAACCTCTGATGTGATTCATAACTCTGACAATAATAAATTATTGTAAGCACGTATTCAGTTGCCAACGGAAGCTTGTGTACTCATGTGTGGTTTTTGCCAACTTTTCAATGACTTCTGTGGAAACAGTCCTAACCAATATGTAGCACTTTAGGTCACTTACTCCACATATAGTTTACCACATTTAGTAAGGAAGAATATTTATCAGCAGTCTATAAGCAATGGCTGACATGTACACTACTTTAACATATTATTTTGATGTGCTAGCTGTAGTTACAATAGTGTGCATACATTTATGCAGTGTTTTCGTGAGTGTGTGCTGTGGGGATTTCTCACTAGATAAATGTGAAAAAAACGTCCACAGAAGAATCAAATGTCGGGGGTTTCGCTTGGTTAAAAAAATTACATCGGTCTGTAACTGGTGTTGTATGCCACCCTAAAAACAAAATGACAGAGCATGGTGTGGGGGAGACCATTTTTTATTTTTCACATAGACTGTATTTAGGACAGTTGCAAAAATTCAGGGTTTTTTTCGTTCTTGCATCACTTGTTTTGAAAAAAACTCTGGAAATATCATTGTCAATATTGCACGAACAAAAAACATCTAGATGAAACGCCCACAATGTTGTTTTGTCTAACAGAAAAGTTCAAATGAATTTAACAGATGATATTTTCCGTAACTTCTAACAAATATGATAAACCCCTGAATGAATATCAAAATCTCGATCTGTGAAGTGTGCACTTCAAGGAAAAATTCACCCAGATATGAAAGTGCATTCTACTTATGACATATATATGATTGTACAGTTTCATATCATATTTGTTTGATCATTCTTTCAAAACAAACATGGGGCATTTAGACGTGTTGCATCAGGTTGTAAATTAATTGTAACATAAACGTCATTGTTTTTGCATCTCATGACTAAATGTCATTGACATAAAACCTGCTACATTTTAATGTTTGGATAAACTCCTTCATGGAAACAAAAAAGATCTCAAAAAACATCATGCGTGAGATTTTAACCATCAACTGTTTCATTTACATCAATGGTTATTTGTATGAACTTTCCCTTTCCAAGGTTACTTCACTCCTTGTAATGCCACATTCCTCATGAAACATGATGCAAGATTCCTGTAAATGGTGATGAGTTTTTACTTGTCAGGAAAATTTTTCTAGAACTTAGATTTCCAGGTACTTTCACTTTATGTATGTGTGTGTGTGTGTGTATATATACACATGTGTGTGTGTGTATGTATATATATATATATATATATGAAGAGTTGGAGTGTTTGCATAGCACAGCCCCTAACCAAACTAATTGGGCCCAACAATGTCGAGACAGAGCTGAACTTAATTTGGACCACACAAATCACATCAAGAAGCTTCTCTTTTTTCCAAGCAAAAGTACTATGAATATGCAAATAAATCTAACAGGCTATTGGCTCATCAAATAAAAAACAAAAAACAAAATGAGAGAACAGTTAAATCATTGAAGACACCAGACGGCTCAGTCACATATAATCTTGGCTCGATTAATAATTTATTTAGAAATTATGAAATATTATATAAATCACAAATTACCGCTGAGCAGTCTGATATTACTGAATTTTTAGATAGACTTCCCCTTACAGCTGTTTCTGAGGATGACAGGACATTTTTGGATTCTCCTTTGTCACAAGAATTTTTAATGTAATTCAGTCTATGCCCTCCAGTAAATCTCCAGGTCCTGACGGTTTGCCTTGTGAATTTTATAAAGTATTTTGGCCAGAAATCTCCCACATTTTAATGCCCGCCCTTCAAAAATCTATTAGATCATGGAGTAGCCCCCGATTCGTCGAGAACAGCATCAATTTGTTTAATTCCCAAAAAAGATAAGGATCCTCAAGAATGTGCCTCTTATCGACCAATAAGTCTTCTGAACATGGACTACAAAATACTGGCCAAAGTACTAGCTCGTAGGCTAGAAACTGTGCTACCACATATTATTAAACCAGACCAGACGTTATTTATAAAATCACATTTCGGCACAGATAACATACATAGACTTTTAAATGTACTAAATTTAATTCAAACACATAAACTACCTGCACTTATTATTTCCCTTGACGTGGAAAAAGCCTTCGACCGAGTCGAATGGGAATTTCTTTTTGCCACCCTAAAAAAATTCAGTCTGGGCCCAAAATTTATTGAATTGATAAAATTGCTTTATGCTAGTCCCCGAGCTACAGTTACCTCGAATGGGCTGATTTCGAAATCATTTTGCATAGAAAGAGGTACGAGGCAGGGCTGTCCTCTCTCACCCCTGCTCTTTGCCCTTGTAATTGAGCCTCTGGCTGAGTCCATAAGGCAATGTCAAAATTTCTTCGGAATAAAGGTAGGAGACGAAGAGCACCGAATTTCCCTTTACGCGGATGATGTCCTGCTGTATGTCCATAAACCTGAAAAGTCAATTCCTTCATTATTAAAATGTATCTCAGATTACAGTAATTTATCGGGATATAAGATTAATTTAGATAAATCTATGGCTCTCCCTTTTAATATTCCCATTTCAACTGACCTGTTATTACTTTCACCTTTCAAAATAACAACAAACGGTTTTAAATATCTCGGTATTTTTATTACACCAGTATTAGATGACCTATTTAATAAAAACTATGCTCCTCTTACCGACAAGGTCAAAAAAGATCTTAATACTTGGCGTACACTCCCCATTTCTTTTTTGGGCAGAATAAATGTGATTAGAATGAATATTCTTCCTAAATTTTTATATTTATTTCAATCTCTCCCTTGTTACTTATCTAACCTTTTTTTTAAAGATATTAATAAACACATTTCTAAATTCATATGGAATGACAAAATGACCAAAATTGATGAAACCAAAAGATAAGGGAGGTGTCGCCTTACCAAATCTTAAATTTTATTACTGGTCAGCACAGGTGAAGCATATGGTCAGTTG
>JAFVLL020022566.1:102291-142811 GCA_021397915.2 Tor tambroides
TGTGGAGGGCGTCAATGTTCGTCTTCTGGATCATTGCCAAGTCAGCAGTCTTCTCCATTATTGTGGTTTCAAAGAACAAGAGATACCCGAATTTACACTGTAGGGATGGTCATTAATTGAAAGTCAAATGTAAATATTCTAATATTTTGAGATACTGATTTTTGACTTTCATGAGCTGCAAGCATCAAAATTAAAACAAAAACTTTTGAAATGTTTTACTTTACATGCAATGAATCTAAAATATATGAAAGTTTCACTTTTTGAAATAACTTACAAGAAAAAAATGAACTTTTTCACGACATTCTAATTTATTGAGATGCACCTGTATATAGTATTATATAGTTTTATAGTATACACAGTGTATATATATATAGTATATATAGTTTTATGAAGATAAATGTAAACTGTAAAATGTAAACCTTTGGATCACAGAGCAAGAAGCAAAGCTCTTCCTCAGTATTTTTGTCTTGTTTTCCAGTGCAAGATCAAGATACATTGATACACATATATATGTATATAAAGTTCATCATTAAAATACACAAATATCAAATATACTGAAATAAATTCAACGTCACAGTACATTGTTCAAAAACTTCTTTATAAATTATTGTTGATGCAAATTGGATGACCATTATACTAACATTCAGAGTTACAAAATAGCATTGTTGTCCCAAAAAGAATCATCAAACCACTAACGGGCTGCTGCAGTCCAAATGAACAATTGCTAACCAACCACTGGTCTGGATCTGAAGCAAGTTGGGAAGAATAAAAAAAACCCCACCACAAATTAACAGGATTGTGAAATTGCTTTATCACGGTTTGGAGTCAAAGAGGCCAGCCATCCAGCTAAAGTCAGTCTTTCTGACCCTCTTAAGTTCCCTCTCTTGTGCTTTAGAAAGCTTCGGCGTCACTTCATCCACTGAACCCTGGACTGTGAGCTCCTGCTGACTATCACATGCCTCCATTTCCTCCTCAGACTCCTCTTCCTCTTTCTCACTGTACATTTCCTGCTCTGAATATTCCATTTCCTCTCTGAAGGCATGCCAGAAGAAGCAAAAAGAAAAAATAATATAACTTGTGCTTGCAGTACAGAGCATCTCAGGAAAAAAGAGAAGGGAAACTGAGAAGTAGGCATGTTAACTGTGGTGAAATTTCAAAGAAAATATATATTCATAAATACTTATTATGCATGTGAACAAAGTACCTGAGGGGGTCTTGCTGGACTCCAGTGTTGGAGATCAGGAGGGAATTGACAAACATTGAGCACAGGACTGACGCAGCTGGTAGAACATGAGCTGGTGTGTGTAACAACTAAAAAAAATAAATAAAATAAAAAAAGAGACGTTACAAGAAATAAATACCTACAAATACACAAAAGTGGGGGTATTTTTTATAGTAGAAACAGTAATATTAATCACAATTAATTGTTTGACAGCACTAAATACAACATAATATAATGAACAGAGAGCCTAGAAAGCCTACAAAGGTGAAATGACTTACTTCTTTGATGGTAACGGAGCCCTGTGGCTGTTGGGGTTTGTCAGCCGCTGGATGGGGCGGTGTGTTGAGTTTCTGCTGCTGTTGTCTGTGTTTGCCCAACAGCAGGTAAAATGGTGTTACAGCAACGCTGTCATCAATGACAAGCTGCACAAAAGACACACGAGAAAAGTTACTTTGAGGGTCTTCTAAATAAGTGAGAATAAGGAAGGTTTAAGAAAAAAAAACAATACCCGTTTACTTGAAGACAACATTCTGTCCTCTTCTGTTGCTGTGCTGAAGGTCAATAAATCCTGATAATTGAATAGTCCATTTTAGTGGAAATGTAAGGACACAGTATGCGCAGTATAGTATTAGAACATATTTACATGCTACCCATAGTTCACCAGGACTATGCAGTTGTTTACAATTATTGCTCTTACAAAGCAATTTACCCTGTATCTAGCTCAATATACTTTTTATTATCATATTAAATGTATTAATTTATATATTTTAAAATATTTAATTATATTTAAATTTAATAAGTTAATATAATGTAAAATAATAAATAAAATAAAAAATAGAAAAATGTATAATTTATTATATATTTAATCATTTTATTTAAAAAATTAAAAATATTAATTTTTCTAATCTTCAACCTTAATTTTTAATATACAAATTATATAGCTTTCAACATAAAAATAATATTAATGTTCATGTCTTTTCCAGAAGTTAAAAACACTCTTTTAAAATCAATCCAGGTTTTAAATGGGTGTGGCAACTAACAAACATAAAAAAAAAACAAAAAAAAAAACACTACTGTTATGTGTACATGTGTTTTTAGGCCATTTTTTTATTACAAATATCACTGAAATACCATGTTTTGGGTGAGGAAGTACAGCTGAGATCTGTTGAGCCACTGAGATCTTTCGTCACAATTGTTCAACGGCTCTTCTCGAGGAAAAAAGATGGCACGGTGTACCTTCTCTGAACACACGTTCTTATTGGTGAACAGAGGCCGCGGCTCGCTGGGTTTGAAAACAAACACTGTATAGAAACCAGAAAATAGTGTGCATAAGTCTGATACATATAAGAAACAAACGAAGAGCCCCAAAAATAGAAATAGAGTTTACTGCTAAATGTACTGCTAAACAAAGGAGATGCAGAACACGTCAAGAGGCGATGACCTTTCAAACACTTACGGTCTGTATGTTTAGACTGGTATGAAAAGGTGGCCACATTTTCTGAAAAGGGGTCTGGCTGCAGCTTGGAAACTTCCACAGATGTGCTCCACTCCACTGTTGAGTGAAAGAGATTTGACATTAAATAAAACTGACCTTGCAAATCCAAACAGCGAATAAAACCTGACTGAGCAAGCCTAGTTACCCAAGACAAGTTCAACCAAAAATGAAACATCTGGCACTATTTACTTACTCTCAGGTTGTTTCAAACCTGTATACTGGTATTATTTTCAAACATTTACAGTAATCAAGAGCTGTCAAGCTCCTAAAAGGACCAAAAAGCCCATGAAAATACCATAAAGGCAGTCCATGTCAGGGTTATTATAGTTTACTAAAACCATTCTTGGGGACACTGCAAACTGCAAATATGGAATACGAACCAATATCAATGACTACTTACATGCACAAGTGAGGAGATTCCAGCAGCAGAGTAGGTTGCTGGTGGTCGCGCCAAGCAAGTATTTGGAGCAGCTTAACCGGCCGAAACAAAGGTCCCTGATGGATCAAAGTAGCTGCCTTTAGTCGGTTTCACCAATTCAAAGACCACCATGATCAGAAAACCCATGTCACTTACATATTTCATCAGATTAGTCTCAGTGAGTGATAATTAGTTGCCTTACTGTTAATCAGAAACTGATACGACAGCAACAAACAGTTTAAAACAACATTAACATTAAATATCCAGAGGTCTTATAATTGTACCATAAGTCTACAAAACATCAAATGGATTCAGTTTTGTGTGTGTGTGAGTGAGTATGAAATCAAACATGGTGCAAAGCTGCCCATGACTTCATGGCTCAATAATTAAGCGTGAGAGGATTGGAAATACTGTACAAAGCAGATTTAGCACTCGCAAGTTCCTGATTACTATAACTACATATCCACATTCCATGCTTCATGATTTAGTAAAACACTAACTTAAAAAAAAATCTGTTATCTTTAAATCATATGACAAAAGACGACATTTAAAAACGTACTGGTTATAATTTAACATACAATTACAAAAAAGCACAAACTCAAGTGAGTTGAACTCAACCAAGTCTGATTAGTGAACCAATCACTTAGATTCAGATCAACCAATTCACTGAAAAGATCAATTTGCTCACAAACTGGACATTGCTACTGTTCTAATCAATACTTCAAAGAGAGCTGGGGCAGATGTGAAGATTATAGTGAATAACTACTAAATTTCAATTCGCTCTTCACACACAAAGTTATCATTTATCTCCAGAAGATTTGCAATATGGTGCACAAAGTCATACAACTCTCTTTTGTGGTGCTTTCACTGCAAAGAAAAGTAACTATTTATTTGACCATCATGACAGTGAATAGTTTTTCAAAGATTTTTCATGTTTTGGCAAACACTTCCTTTAGGACCAATTCTGGAGTTTATAACTTTTAATACACATTTACTGTCGGAGAGAGAAATGAGAGTGAGAAAGCTCAGCTTGTATCAGTGTATTGATATTGCAGAAAACTAGAACTAAAACCATTTTGCATATTTCAGTACTGAGATCTATATTAAAAAAAAAAAATGTTTGGAAACTCTATAATTTACCGCTTGTGCAATATAGGGAGGTAAGGAGGAACCTCGTTGTTCACAAGGAAGGTCATGCACTTTTTATTTGAGCTGCACCTAATGAACTTCCTTTTTAAAAAACAAAAACAAAATGATGGAGCGAAAATATGTTCCTTTTGACCCTGCAGGACTTGGCTTGTGCTCAACTCCTTAGCAGGACTGAATCCCCATTCTGTCTGGCCACCATCTAAATCTTAATTACTCAGTTACTACTATTCAGACTGTGTGAACAGCTTAGTGAATGCTAATTCACCACTCTGAATTGGATACACATCTAAAGACCTCAAGAAACCTGTGAAACCCATTCCAAACGCATTAGAAAGAGTTTGGACTGGCTGTATTGAAGACAGGGAACATTTACAGTACCCTGAGTGGTAAAAACACGTCGCACCTTATTACTCCAGGTGGTTGGCAGAGGGTGGTGAGCATCTCCCAGGTGTCTGGGCTCCATATGGTAATGACTTCTTGGAAGCTCACCGCCAGGAGAGAGCTATCGGCTGAGAAACTGCAGTTTGCAGGCTTTAGGTTATGGTAGCTGCCCACAAAATCACATGACCAGAAGTTCTGGTCCTCTAAAACACAAATGGAAATGTTGCGGTGAGACAGGTATGTCTGGATTCAGACTTGTGACCTTTGGTGTTTGGCTTCTCAGTCCAACACTAACACCTTTGCAAGTGTCTGAGGGGTTTGACTCACGTTGTGTGTCTGGATCAGCACCCTGACACCATGCTTTGAACTGGCCGTCTTCTGCTGTGGTCACCAGCATGGTGGTCTCCTCAGAAGAGCTGAAGCACATGGCGATAATCCGATCCGTGTGGGCGGCAGTGATGGTAGTGTTCAGTACGAAACTAATGGAACAGAACAATACACCATTACAGTCCAGAAATAAAGTCGGTTTAGAAAAGTTTGGAGTCATTTTTTAATACACATTAAAAGAAATATAAACATTAAAGGCGTTCATGTTACAAACGATTTCTATTTTTTTTTAAAAAACGCTGTTCTTTTGAACTTTCTATTCATCAGAGAATCCTAAAAGAAATTAATCTTATTTTCACAAAAATATTAAACAGCACAACTGTTTTCAACATTGATAAAAAATGTTTCTCGAGCACCAAATCAACATATTAGAGTGATTTCTAAGGATCATGTGACACTGCAGTAATGACTGCAGAAAATTCAGCTTTGCCATCACAGAATGACTTTTTTTTTTTTACATTGTTATAATTTCACATTATTGCTGTTTTTTCAATCATTCTTCTTGTATTTTTGATGGAATAAATGTAGCCTTGGTGAACAGACTTCTTTCAAAAGAAGAAGAAAAAAAAAGTTGAACTGTAGTGTATAAAATTCTCTTTAATTTTTTTGCCACTGCAGGCAAAAAGTTCTATGGCAGACCTGTGACAAACATACATGTCTAAAAGTGAAAGAAATAAAATAAAATAATAATAATAATTAAAATGAAGGATTGCAGAAATGAGTACACCCTAGATTTAATTCAGCAAATGTATAATATTCTTGTACTTCGTATGTCCTCCAGAACTTTAAGTATACTGCTCTGACCTTTCTTGGCACTAAGTGTACAAGTTCATGACAAATTTTCACATCTGTCCTGTTTAACTCCTGGAGGACGACCTCCTTGAATGCTCTGGTCTTTAATGGGGAGTTTTGCTCAGCTCGTCTCTACAGAATCCCCCACAGCTTACCAAGAGCGTTAAGATTGAGTGAAATACATGTCCACTGAAGGATTTTAACCTTGGGAGAATGAATATCTTCATTGTCATGCTGAAAAAATGCCCAATAATGCAGGGAATGAGGGGAGGGTAGTATCTTCTGTTTCAAGGTTTTGTGATTCATCACACAGTAGTGTGTGAATTCATGACAGCGTTGATAAAGCACAACTCCCTCACACCTTCAGCACTCATTCATCCCTATATAAAAGCTTTACTACCACTGAGCGTCACTGTGGGTACCAAGCATTTCTCACTGTACTCCTCCTCTAGCAACACCAGAACATTTTGGATGCTTTTGGATCCAAAATGATTGACTTGGTCTCTTGAGACCAGAGTATGGATTCCCAGAAGTCTCTATTTTGTAAATATGGGCCTTGGAAGAGGTTAAATGAGTTTATTTTGCTTTGGCTACAGTAGGTAATTCTAGTGGTGACAACAACCATGCATGTCACTTCTGCAGGCTGCGTCATACTCTGTGAGATAAAGTGTCACTTTTTTCATAGCTTTTGCTGGCTCTGGGACACTTGCATGTTATTTCTCCTGCTCTTTTTCTAGCAAAAATTCACTCATCACTAAATGAAAACTTAAAGTGAAGACCTGATTATTTCAGGAGCCTTGTCACAAGTCCATTGTTTTTGAATGTCGGTGCTACTTCTGCTATATTTTCACACTTAAAACAATAATTTGGTATTCCTCTTGTAACATTGTCCTCTTTTATGCTAAGAAATACGTCACCTGGCAGTTCTCTCCCAAGTGATTCCACTGCTATACTGAGTATGATTCAGTGGGCTATATAACACTTTTAATTGTCACGAAATTACTTGTCTTTAAAAGTTTTGGTTCAATACACTTACCTGTTGATCAAAAATAGCCTTAAACCTATACAAATTTATTTATTTTTTTAGTTTTATTTAGTAATTTTCAGGAGGGTGTACTCATTTGTGCAACAACATTTTATCACTTTGATAAGAAAATCTTATTTGCTGAATCATTTTGACATTCTTCTTTGGTAATTGATCAAGCAGGCTTGTTGGAACATTATATCTCCAAAGAACCCTAACATGTCATCTAAGTAAAGAGTAATTGCTGAATTAAGTTTTAGAGGGGGTGTACTCATTTATGCTGTGCACTGTGTGTGTATATATATATATATATTTATTTATTATAATATTCTAGTATTGTTTATGAGGGCTTTTTGAATTATAATTTTTCTAATAACATAAGGTTTAAGTGTTAATGTCATGGTTATATTATCGATATGAAATGGCACAAATACAATTATTTTTTTAACACTAATGAAGGAAGGACCAATGCTAAAATATTTGATTGTTCCCCTAACAGTATTAATTAAATGGAAAGTGATGTATTATTTGCTTGTGGACCATGAGAAATGGCAAATGCCATGGCAAAATCTGTCATTTCTTGCATGAATCACATGTTTGATATTATTGAAATCGGCAATCTAGCATGAATACCTTTGCGTTCTTTCATCGAAAGCCCACAGTTTGAGGAAAAACTCAAGATCAGAGGATTTTTGTCCCCTTTCCTCCACTGTAGCAAGCCAGGACCCTTTTATGTCAAAAGCAGCCTTCACCACTTCAAACTGATCCAGACCCGCTTCATAAATATATTCCTGCTGCACTATGTCCAGCTGTAAATGCAACAGACAGACCGTTACGCAAAAATCTATATAAAACATGATGAACAAAGTTTGACATGAAGATCCCACAGATCATGTGATTTCACATGCCATATGTCGGGTGACAATAGTATACGAGCCATGTCAGCAGAACCAAGGACGGAATACGTCAGCATGTGATTCAGTATTTTCCAGTACATGCTTCCCCATATAACTGTTTATTTTAGAGAAACGTTAAGCTTTAATCAAAGTATTGACTGCGACAGACTCACATTGTAGAGATGCTTGTCACGCAGCAGGGAGTAGAACTGTAAATGACCCGGTTTCCCATTCAGCACTAAAGCTTTACTGCGCGGGTCAATCATTAGATCAGTCAAAACGGCATCTCCTGAAAGCATAAAAAGCATCGGAAGAAATAAAGATTTACTGCAATAGTTATGGAATCTGAATGGTTCGCGCAAATGAGATTTTACAAACCTCTGACTAAACCCTGAATTACTCCACACACTTTGAAGCTGCTCTCGATAACTGTGATCTCTGAGGAGGAAGAGAAGGCAAATGACAAACCAGAAAGCAGTCAGAAATT
Source organism: Tor tambroides (assembly GCA_021397915.2). Taxonomy (NCBI): domain Eukaryota; kingdom Metazoa; phylum Chordata; class Actinopteri; order Cypriniformes; family Cyprinidae; genus Tor; species Tor tambroides. The sequence continues at coordinate 110,543 of JAFVLL020022566.1, forward strand.
ATAGCATACTGAAATATGTGGCTAAGTGTGACTAAGGTTGAATCTCATAAAATGTACAAATCATAATTCATCCACAAAACAACAGTATGACCATATAAATTACAATCTGCATGAAGTGAAGCCATTAAGGTTTTTTTTGCAATGCAACATTATTTTATTCTGCCCATATTCCCATCAACTAAATCAGTGCTTTAATCCAGTGTGATTTTAGAAACAGTTTGTCCTGAACCTACAAATGGGGAACCAATAACAGGAAATCAGAACATAAACCACCATTAAAATGCTTGGAGTAAAAAATAATTTTTTGAATGTTTTCAAAAGAATTCTTTAATGGTCACAAGGCCACATTTAATTAATTAATATTATTACAATTAAAAAAAAAAACTTTTTTATTTTAATATAATTTTAAAATGTAATTTATTCCTGTGATTGTTCTTGGAATAAATTCCTGTGATGAACTGAATTTTCAGCAGCCATAACTCCAGTCCTCAGTGTCACATGATCCTCCAGAAATTATTCTAATATGATGTTTTGGTACTTAAAAACATTTTTTTAACAATGTTGAAAACAGTTATTTTTGTGGAAACCATGATAGTTCTTTTTTAGGAATTTTTGATGAATAGAAAGTTCAAAAGAACAACATTTATTTGACAGAAATCTTTTGTAACATTATAAATGTCTTTACTAAAACTTTTAATCAATGTAATGCATCTTTGCTGAATATCTTTGCAGAAGTTCTTTTAAAAACAGTCACACTGACCCCAAACTTTTGAAGTGCAGTGTATTTGATGTTTAATGTACTGTTTTGTGGAGTGGGATTTTGAACCAGTAAGACTTCACTTTTATACTGTAATACTTGAATGTAATTTATAAAAGTACAACAAATACCATAACATATAATTACGTGACAAATTTCAATAATATAGCACTTTTTATCATTATAACAATAAGAATGAGATTTTTTGTGTGTTTAAAGAGAAGATGTGGGGTGCATGAAAATAAATTAAGCAAAAAAATTAAAAATTTAAATAGTCTCTTTACACAAAATAAAATTTCTTTCAACTTAATTTTAGAGTGAAATCCCAGATTGACCACAGAGCTAAAGACTTACTGTTGTCTGAATGAGATGTGCAAAACAACTGCCCATCAGATGATGCTGATATATGTAATATGGATCCCCCGAGACGGGGCAGGAACTCTTTTCTGTTGCCTGCCCCATACTGCCACTGGACAAGCACCGACTCAATGCCTCCACTCAGCAGATGAGTGCCTGTAGAGACAATAACAGTCGTGTTTTCTCAGATGGGGACTGTAACACACATTTAACACAGAGGAAGAAGTGAAAATGTGTGAAAAACACTTAAGCCACAGTACTACCCACCTTCTGGAGTAAAACACAAAGTGTTCACAGCATTGTGATGCCAGTGCTGTGTGGAATATGTATACTCTTTTTTGTGAACGAAGTTTCTCCTGTAGCAAACACAAAGTTTATTTAAACCTCCAATTCTGATCACGTGACCTGCATATGAACTCTAAAAATTGGATGGTGAACTCTGGCCTTACCAGAGCCGGATCTTTCCGTCTTCATGTCCGGTGGCGATGCAGTCGTCTCTTGGGTGACAGGCTACGCATGTGAATGCGTTTTTGGCTCCTTTCTTATCTGTGGCTTTTAGAGAAAATCTACAAAGAGGAAAAAAAGAGTGGATATTTAAAGAAATACTTCACACAGAAATAAAAATTGACATTTACATGCATGTTTCACTGACTGACTTCCATTTAGCATAACAGGAATATTTTAAAGAATTTAAATTTAAATATAGTATTTTTTAGTAAAATATATATATACATTGTTATTACTAATATTAATTATTTACTGTACACATACAGATTTTTTATGTCCAACCACTAACCACTAAATTGTACCAAAGTGATTTTTAATTGTTTTATTTTTGCTATTTGATAGCTAAATTACAACAGCAACACAATAGGAATTATATTTCATTATTAATAATCTTTAATTTTTTATTTGTTTTGGGATACATCTAATTATTAAAATATACACTTCTCACTTAATTCATGATTGTTGATTAACCAACAAAATTACATCACAAAAATCCATTGTATACCCAGTAAAACAATACAGAAATGTAAACCAAGTGATCAAACAAATAACAAAACATTGTTTTTCTTGTGACAGTTACTTAGCATTATGATAATGAAAACGTGATTTTGGTGTTTCTTGTTTTTTTTAACATTACAGTAATGACATGCAGGGGGGTGTATGAAAATGTCACAATGTATATTTTTTAAAATACTTGTTTATTTGTATAGGACATTTCAAAATACATATAACTTCCAAGCCTAATAACCAATAGTCAAGCTGCCTTAGGGAGATAATAGTTAATAGAAAACTCTTGTTAGCTGCTGTTCTAAAAAGCACCTGAATTATACTATTTATTAGTAGGCCAGTAACCAAATTACTTGGAAAGTGTGAATATTGGTCATACTGTTTGAGTCTTATTTAAATGACTAAGTAAATGACAATTTTGAGGTGAACTATGAAATGGTGCTGTCTCAACTTATTTGTTGTTTTCACAAAAAAAAATGAAAAAAGGCAAAGCCCAAAACAAACTCCATTACACGTGTTGTGTTTCCTGAGGCCAGTAAATAAGCAATGCGGTTGGACACGTTCCTACATGTTCTAACCTTAAAAAGGCTATTTAGGATACAGCGGTTTTTACCTGTATGTCTTCTGCTTCTTGAAGAAATAAACATTAAGTTGGAGATGCCTGGCAAATGTTATGTATTCCCCCTGAAAACAATATACCAAAAAAAAACACAATGTTAAGAAATGACTTTTTCTCTTGAGCTAATTGCAAGGTTGCTGGTTCAATGTCTTGAGCTTGAAGAAACACAGGTCCACAACAACAAACAAGGTTCAAAAGTCATGATGAGTAATGGCTTTACCAAAACAACTAGTAAAGGTTCAAAAGGGTTGCACACGGCACTCAGTCTACAAAAATAACACCGGCATGTGCCACACTAATTAACCTACAGAGGTTCAAACCATGTTTACTTTACCACATCAACACTTATATGGACAATGACTGTGCAAGAAGGCGACAAATTTATCCATAACAACCAGAGCAGGTATGACATAGTGTTCACCCAGAACAACCTTCCACAGCCAGACATGAACTAACATTTAGTATTACATTATAAATGAAAACAGGCATACAAGTTGAATTTTAGGACCTCTTTAGTAGGGAGATTTTTCCAAGCAGTCTATATTGCTGGTAACTGTAAACTTTATTTAAAAGATCTGGCCTCAACATAATTTCTGACTTTATTCTGACTTTACTTTGATTTCTGACATAATTTGAGTCTTCATAGATACATCCAACATCGACAGATACTGAATTATTTATTGTGAATGCTTATTTCTCATATTTTACACTTAGATTGACTTTGATGCCATCTAATGTTCACATTTAAAAACACTAATAATTTAATACTGTTAAATGTAGTCTTTAACAGACCTCAGAGTGAATATCCATAAACATTCAGACCAAAAATTACAATGTTGTGATTACTACATTTGCTCGTAGCATTTAAAATGATTAAATTAAGTTTTAGTGTCTTTTTTTTTTTATTTAAACAAAATAGTATATCATTTTAATATTGACCGTGACACGAAAATAATTATCGCCTTATCTGTATCAGCCAGAAACGTAAACTGTTATATAGATAGCGTTGAAAATAAGTGTTATTTTATGTATTGTTGCTCAAGATTAACATAGGGGGAGATCTGTTAGTGTTTAGCCTTCTGTTATGCTGGGATTTACATGTACAGTGAAGTTTCAGCTACACAAAGTATTTGAATGGAGTGTATAGTTTATTTGCACATTAAGAAATATTCATTTTTTTGTGAATTCAACTGAAATAAGTTCAGAGTACTCATGCCTATTGGTATGTAAATGTCTTAAGACTAACTTGTTTGGTTTTAGAGTATAATACACTTGTATTATAAAATGATCTGCTCCTGTTCCAGGCTGTCACGGTGTCTTTGTATTGATACAAGTATGATTTTATTATCAGATATTTTACATTAAAGGATATGGTTACACTTTAATGTGTCCATGTTACAGTGCAATTATACATTTAATTGCTGTGTAATAATAACTAACTACATGTACTTACTATATGGTTCGGGTTAGGCTTAGGGTTACTTGCATGTAATTACGCATAATTTATTGTTATTATAATAGTAAGTCCATGTAACGTGTAACAAGGACACCTTAAAACAAAGTGTTACCAAGGATTTTTTAAAAATAGAAATCACATCAAAAAGGACTTACACTTTGGAAAACGCCACGTTTATAAATGCCGGATTTGTTCAGGATGGCTTGTTTTTCTGAATCCATGGCAAACTGACGTGCCCTATGTTTTAACATTCTGTGCCCATAGCCCCGTTTCCACCGCAGGAACTAGGGACTTTGGGCCAGTACTCGGTGTGTTTCCACCACAGGAACCAGTAGATAAATAAAGTTCCAGGTAAAAATCTGCCCCTCAGAAAGTAGCTGCTCGAGAGATAGTACTTTTTCAAAGTTCCGTAACTTTCAGGGGTGGGTCTTGGGTGCTGAACATGCCGATTGGTTGAGTTCACGCAGCACTGTATTTCAACCATCATTTATTTGCATACATTTTTTAAATATTACTGTTATTGTGTCATGAAATGTAGTTTTAAAAGTATTTCAGGCGAGAAAATAGTTGTTTAAAACTCAAATCTGCAGTTTATTTATAAAGACAGTGCTATTTGAAAATGTGCTTTGCAGATTTCGGAGACGTGAGCTCCACGCGATCACCGGGCGCTCAGTGCTCATGTTTCCCAATGAGAGCAGACTCACCTCGGCTAGTCCTTCTGACATTTGCCGCTGGCTCTGATGTCTCCGGAGTGGTTAAATATAAAACATAATTCGTTTTGGGTAAATCTAACAGGTAATCTTTGGTCTTTATTCTATTAATCTATTAATATGTTAAAACGCAAATGAAAAGAGGCAATACTGTTTGATATAACTTAATATTTCGTTTCATTGTAATGCATGTACGTTCCCTGAACTACATTTCTGCGGCTATTAATATGTTTAAATGAAAACGAAAAGAGGCAGTGGTGTTTGATATCATATTTCGCCTTATTGTAAATACAGTGAGGAAAATTGCAGTAGCTGAGGTGAGCTGACTGACGTTATCAAGTACGCTGTTGTTCCATTCGCAGAATTACCGGACTTGCGTCGTCCCGTCCCTGGGAGCTCACACTTGCAAAGTCCAAACTACCGAGGACGCAAGTCCAAAATTTGTGTACTTGGTATTGAGAAACGCGCACAGATCTACGTCACCAGACTATAGCCAAATCTAGACCGCGATGGAAACGCAGACAGCAACGGATCTGGGGGAAAAAAGTTCCTGGGACAAATTGTTCCTGGTAATTTTGGTGAAAAAGCGGCTTATAAGGCCTATCGATGTACAGTAGATATTAAAAATGGTAAAAAACTTTGTAGACAGATACCTTTTCAAGACATCTATCAACAATCAAATCCTTAAAAAAAAGGATGTAATAACCACACTAAAATAAAGTGCTGAGTGAGCTCTTACCCCTCTACCGAAGGCCGTACAGCTGGGGTTTGAGCTGATATGATTGGAAACAGCAGACATCTCTTTGGCCTCCACCTCCTGCTCTGCTGACTTGGGCAAATGTACAGCAACCAACTGGAAACACTCTGGACATGCAGACACACAAAGCCCAAAGCTCAGGAAAATGTTCTACTATGCAATGGCCTTCAACTGTTTCACGCACTTCTACCTAATTAAACAAACTGATAAGATACTGAATGTTACAGTTGAGGTTCAGAGATGTTGACAGTTTGGTGCAGGTGAGTTTATTTTTTGATACTTCAAGGTTAATGCTATCCGAGCTATTTGTTACAGAGTCTCGGCCTCAGACAGTATAATCAATGATAAACAATGTTACATTCATATGATGCCTTTTTCACACAAAAATGTCTGATTGGCTGGCTTAACTTTGGTCCACCCAGAAAACACTGTTGTGCTTGCAAGGTTTTGGGACTAAAACAATGAGCACAGGACAAATGTATATCCATTCATGCTGATGCTGAAATCACGGGCTATTTTTCTGGGTCTCAAATATTAAAATGAGTTTTTTGATGGCATTTTATTACTGTGTACACACTAAATATTTCTCCTTTACAGAGTCAGAAAATTTGTTTTCCTCGAACTGTATTGGTGAAGAGTGCCTGCTCCTAATCACTGCATCACAAAGATGTGGCAAGAATCTACATGACTTTATTATAACTCCACCTTGCACTGTGAAATACATACCTTTTTTGGAATCTGTAGCCATTGAAACATGAAGAAAAACGACTCCCTCGTGTTTCTCGGACACATATATCGCAAGCAAAGGGTATCCAATGATAAATGTCTGAAAAATAAAGAAAACCACACGAAAGGAATGAAAATATTTACTGCGACAGTGGCCTTGTATTTCCTCACAACACCAACAGTACCTTGATAAGGATGCCGTCAATGAAGTCCCATAATTTAACAGTGCCATCTGCTGAGCAAGAGTAAACCTGCACGCAGAATGAATAAATAGATTAAAAAAATAAATTCTGCTGTTTAAGTAACAGTAAACCATTCAAAATAAATCCAACAGGAAGTTTACTTTTAAATAAAAAGGTTTATTTTGCGATAAAGACACCGTCCTCAAAATAAATTGTTAGCTTAGTAAAATCAGTCAAAAAGTGAAATCAGTGCTATAATGAAGTCAGGGTTGTGCAAATAATTTCAATGTAATGTTGACTTTAAAGAAACCTCAGACAGAATTCAAACATGTCTTTTTGGAATGCAAAAAAGTGCAACACACACCTACAGTAGCAAACAAGGTGGTTGAGAATGCATTTGAATGCTGAGTGGCAAAAGGAACTCAATCAAACCTTATCTCATGCTTTCTATACAATTGAAGTCAAGTGACGCACAGACCTGCAGGTGATTGGCAGGATTCAAGGTGATGCCTGTCACTTGGTTGGTGTGGCCCTGCAGACTATGGAGCCACTCTTCTGTGCGTGTGCTATAGACATTCACTAAATCCCCAGAGGTGCACAACACAAACCTGCAACCATGAGACAACTTTACATTTAAGTGATACAGCCAATAACTTTGCACTTTACACCTGGCATTCACAGACCCCCAATGGGTCACCGAAAAAAAGATTCTTCTTTAGTTTATTCATACAAATACACTGCATGCAAATTATGAAAAACTCACCTTAATTTAATTGTCTTACCATAAAACAGATTTTTATGTCTTAGTAACAATTGTGGTTTTAGTAATTATTTTAATCCCTTGGCAGCCCCAACATCTAAAATAAATAATTAAATAAATACATAAATATATGAATTCATCTACTTTGGCATAAAATATAATAAATACAAATATTTGTGTCAATTAAATTTATATTTATTGCATTAGCACAATATGCAGGATTATTGTAACTAACTAAAACCATAAAAACACTCATTATTTCGGCAATTTGCAACATTTCTCATTTCACTTAGTTTATCTTGATGCTCTAAAAGAACTAAAACTGGAATTTTAAAAAACACCAACAGATTAATGACAGATTTACAATAAATAAATAAATACAAAAAAAATATGAATATGATATGAATATATGAAAAAAAAGTCTAGTCCACTAGAACACTAGTCAAATGACAAACCTTATAAGTAAATAAATGGAGCCACTTTGGTTATATATCATGATGCTTACTATTTTTTCTACACAATTGTTTCTTTTTTTTTTTGTATAACAATATGACATGACAGCTTTCTTTTGATTTAATAACTTAGGAAGAATTCCTTACAAAGGGATCATCATGTTGAGGGGTCCTTGGAATTAAAAAAAAAAGTAAAAACCCCAGCAACACAGGGTGGTTGCAGCAGCTAATATAAAGTTGAAAGATCTGTAATAATACCTTTACGGTACTTTAATGTCAGAATAATGTGATATACACTTGTTTTTGTTTTTTTTTTGTTTGTTTTGTTTTGTTTTTTTACAACAGATTCTTTTGGTAAAGCAATATGCATGATGTGTCTGGATCAATGACTAACGTTACCTGCCTTACAGAAATATCTGTATCTTTGAAAACAAGCAGAGTAAACAATCACTAAAGTTCGTCAGACTTTAAAGATGCAGTTAAACCTGTCATTCAGGCAAGTGTTCAGACACACATATAGTTTAATTTGCTCTCAGGCGGATCATGCATCCCTTTGGGAACTTCATTCGCTCCAACCCGGCTCAATGTTTAAGATGATAAATTTAGAGAACATACAGACAGAATCACACGCAGAAGTTCGCTTGATTTAGCGGATACCTGGAGTCGGTGGAGATGATCGGAGGTCTATGGTTTAGTTTGCTGCCGCCGCAGCGAACCACGCGGATATCACTCTTCTCCACCATGTTTTTCTGCTGCTCTTAACATTCGCATCACATGTGGCCGCCGCTGTGCCTTTCTTCTTCGCCTGCAGTGAAAAGAAACCACCGGCTCACAGCGCCGTCATGCGGCCGGGCTGCGACAACAAGGTTTAGTCATTATTATAATAGAAAAGAATATAAAATAGTTACATCTAAAGACTATAGAATACCAATACAGCGATTTAACCTCTTAAGAAAAATGTTTAGGAAAAAATAGTTTTTTCATGTCTTTAAATTGTTTAGAGCATTTAGAATAATGTAAAATAAACAAATAAATAAATAAAATAAAAAAATGATATTTCATTCATAAGTTATGCTATGTCCTCCTTAGAGGACATCGGGACTCAATTTCTTTAAAAAAAATAAAATGACATGAATGAACATGCATAGGCAAAAACAACAGATTTTTTAAATCACCAATACATTTTTAGTTTAAGATTTTATTTTTTATTTTTTACCAAACTTTGTATAAAGATGTTTTTCAACTATAACAGAATGATTCGATATACCTTTTTTCTTTCTGTAAAATGTGTATAAAATGGCCATAAATGGGTTTTCTCATTATATACAATGTATCTATAACCTAAATCTAATTTGCATATTAATGTGTTTTTGGGGCAACATGTAATGAAAAAAGAAGTGTAATAATGGGAGTAATAATTGACAAGATTTTCATAATAATATATAATATTTCATAGAATATTGAAATATAATTTCTTTCCCTATTCATTTGTTATGTCTCCCAAAACACGTAATAAACATGCTTTTAGTCCTGGTGTCCTCATATGAGGACATGTATGAAATCAACTTCCTGTTTCATAACAGAAAGTCATATTTTGATTTGAAACCCCATAACATTTTCCTGATTTATGACACACAGTTTAAAAATTAGACAGATTTAAATGATAATTACAAAATATTTTCATATTTCCATAAGAGTATCACTAAATTAATTTCAGACGTTTTTGAAGACCAAGGAGAGGGAGTGGTCATGGTGAAACATCCAATCATTTAGTATCTCTGAAAAGCCCTGAATGTGCTCTGTACAGGACATCCAGACTTAAAACTGTGGCATGTATAGTCACAGAGAAATTCACTAAAATATAATGTCCTCATATGAGGCCGCAGGGTCTTAAGAGGATAAAAATGCTAGAGTAAAAACAGGTAATTTGGCTTCAAAAAGAAAACTTGCAATTTTACTGTAAAATATTGTAAGAAAACAGAAATAAAACGTTTGAATTAAGAAACCATTTATCAGGACAATATATTTAAAATGACAATATTTTCAGTGTAAAATTTTGTTAAAATTGTGCTTAAACTGTAAATACAGTAAAAAAATTATTATTGTTTTTAAAATTATGCATGTATTTATACTGTAAAATATGGGAAAGGAATAGAAGTAAAAAAAAGTAGGCTATGAATAACTGTTTGAAGAAAATGTATATTATAGCCTATTTAACATGGTACCAAGTTTTACTGTAAAATATTTTTTAAATTATGTTTAAAATGTACACTAAATATAGTAAAATGTATTGTATTAATGTTTTAAAAAGAATATCAAGTATCGCTTTTTATTTCTCCTCTTTCCTACTACTTGTTTCACTTCTGTTTCAGTTTTTATAACCATTTCTTACGTGTAAGTAAGGTGTTGTTTTTTAGCATGTGTGTTTGGCTCAGTGTTATTTTTTCAGGATTACTGATAAACTAATGTAGTTTGATTTTTATTGGTTATCTATTTTAAGTTTAGTTAAAGTTGGAGTAATGTTTGTCATTTTATTAGTTTTTTATTATATCTGTATAGGTTTTTGATTAAATTAGTTTTTATTTAATTTGAGTAATTTTAGTACTTCAATAAACTACATGGAAATAAAAGAATATTGAATTTATAAATGTGTATATATGTGTGTGTGGTTGTACATGTTTTTTGGTGTTTGGCTTAGTGTTATTTTGTCATTTAAATGTTAAGTTTTGATATTTTGTTGTATGCATTTGTCATTTTTAGTTAATTTCTTTATTTTATTTAAATGTGTGTGTATATATATATATATATATATATATATATAGTATTTAGAATGTTTTAACTTTTAGTTTTGGATCTGTTTTAGTTGTTTTAATACTACAATTGATTGCTTCTGTTGACCTCATTTGTAAGTCGCCTTGGAAAAAAGCGTCTGCTAAATGACTAAATAAAAATAATAATAATAATAATACATGCAATTATACTGTATTGATTAATGTAGGCTATTATTTTAAAAAAATTGTATTTAATTATATACTTTCAGTGTAAAATATTGTTAGACTTATGTTTGAAATAAGTAAAAGTAAACAGCAAAATAATTGCATTGTTGTTTTTAAACAAGAAACAAGAATGCATGCAATTATACTGTAAAATATGTCAAAGAATTAGAAATAGGAATTACTGTGGCTATTATTTATGATGAAAATATGCATTATAGCCAGTTTAACATAGCAATAAATTCACTGTAAAATATTATTAGAATTATAAATATAAATATAGTACAAATGTATTATTGTTCTTAAAAAGAATACAAGTAATTATACTATAAATATGGTAAAGAAATAGAAATTTATGAAGAAAATGCATTAACTTCACTGTAAAACGCTGTTAAAAGTATTGGTAAAATGATTAAAAATGTTGTTCTATTTTTTCCGTTATGTACATGGGCTTTTTTCAAGTTGCATGTTATAATACCAAGTCTATATAAAGTTTATTAATGGTTAATTCATAGATAATGTATTAATTATGACTAGTAGGCTATGACTATAAATGCAGTCAGTGGTTTTTATTGTCTATTGGACGGCACCTTCCATTCTGAAGATGTGAGTCAGACTGAGGCAGTCAATATAAAATACCCTTTGAACACACTTGTATGGTAGCCTATAGGGGAGTTCCCCCTTGTGTATTTTCTGCAGCGACGTTTCCGTGTTCGCGAAGTGCTCAACATTTCCTTGAAGAACCCACCTGATTTACCCGTTCAGTCAAGATCGCTGGATAAGATAGCTGAGACATTCATGCCCTAAAGGACTTCATTCATGAGAGGAAGCGGGACCGTACAACCATCTTCAGATAGGACCATTTGAAGCGCCTCTCGCCGGATTGGGTCTGTAGTCTGTGGGCAAGCCTCTTGAGGAACTGCGTCTGGTTAAACGCGTGGCTGCTGGTTACTCTGAAAACATCAGGTTTAGCAGGTGCATTGTGTCAACTTCTCGGGAGTGTCATTCTCGTAAGAGCAGCAGGTAAAACTTTGGACCTTAGTTTCGGTTTTAAGCAAATATTACAAGTTAAACAATTGGCATTTGTATTCGAGTTGTTTGTTGAAGTTTGATTTATGGTGCGTTGTAATATTTATGATGTTTATAAAGGTACTGTATGGCTAAAATATAGGGGAGATTGGGAAATTTTGTAACACGTTGTTGAGGCACATTGTGTCGTAAACTTTAATATAACACCCCCATATTTGTCTAATACGCATTAAAATAGTTTATAAACATAAAAGTCATAAAAGGACATCGAGGTTTTACATTTTGTGCATGAATTTATTGTGGTAATCTTATTTCACAATGAAGTTCACAATAGTGTTGGCATGCATCATAACTTCGAAAGCATTTGACAGATGCTTTTTTCCAAGGCAACATACACTGCATTCATGGTCAGTTCAGTTCATGTATTCCCTTGGAATTGAACCCATAACCTTGCTGTTGATAGCGCCATACTCTATATAATTTAACATTTAACATGTAGTAAACATTATAGGAAATAATATAATTTATAACAGCAAATAAACTGGGAACAACAAATACAAAAACACAGGTACAGTATCAAAATACAAAATACAGTATCTATTATGTTTTTAGAATTATTAATAGATGCTATAGGGTTTTTTTTTGTTCCATGCAGAAATTGTTTTACAACCTCTACTGTTACCTCAAGAGGATGATGGTCTTGTTTGATAGTGGTTTCACACCGAAACATGATCTCCCTACTAGTCCCTAGGTTATTGTTGCCATTGCTTTGATATTTGGTATTTCATATATTGCAGAGCATTTTTATTCATAGCAAAGCAATATCAAATTATATCCATTGTATTTTTCTTCCCAGCACCACTATGAGTCAATGGAAACAAATACAGCAACTGGATATTAAGTTCCTCGAACAGGTGGACTATTTTTATGATGACAACTTTCCAATGGAGCTGAGACAGGTGCTGGCCAACTGGATTGAAAGCCAGGACTGGTATGTGGCTTTTTTTTTCGTACTGATCAGAAATTGTCATTTCAATTTCACATTTCGAAATTCTGGCTTGAGGAAAACACAAAACAACCAGCCTAAAATACTCCGTTGTTCATAATATGAATTATGCATTTGCAACACAACTCTAATGCATCCTCCTGAAGCATTTTTGTCTTTATTGCCTCAGGGAAACAGCTTCAAACCATGAATCTATGGCTACGGTACTCTTCAATAACTTCCTCATTCAGCTGGAGAGGCAGTGTTCTCAAGAGCAGAACTTTCTTCACAGACACAACCTAAAGAGAATATTTCATCAGATACAGGTAACAGACGCACACTGCCCTCCTGTTATTTCCACACATCTGATGCATCCCTGAGTGTCAAATCCACACTGTAAAAAAATATTACTCAAGTACATTTTACAAGAAAATACTATTTCTGTCTTCACACTTCAAAATTTCATGTGTAATTCAATGTGTCACTTGCTGTAATTCATTTCTGAGTAAAAATTGTTTCTACACCATATTTTTTTCAGTGCATTTATGAAAACATTTTTCTTGCTCACTGGTTTATCAAAAGCATAGTTTCGTTCAGCGATGCCTTGCCTATTTTTATACATCTTCTCTAGAACGAGAACTGAGAGGAAAGGAAAGTGTGCTTGTGAACGACCCCGTGACTATTTATTTAACCAATGCATGCTCTTATTTTCTATAATCACTTATCTGGAAATTAACTAATGGTGAGTATTGGAATTTACAGTAATAGTCAACAAGGTAATTACATAGAACCTCTGTAGTGATTCATAACTCTATGACAATAATACATTTTTTTAAGCATGTATTCAGTTGTCAACGGAAGCTTGTGTACTCAGGTGTGGTTTTTGCTCTCTTTTCATTGACTTCTGTGGAAACAGTCCTAACCAATATGTAGTACCCACCTTAGGTCACTTATCTCACATAAAGTTTACTGCATTTAGTAAGGAAGAATATTTATCAGCAGTCTGTGTTTTGATATGCTAGCTGTAGTTACAAAAGTGTGCATTCCTACAGTCTCGAAAATGTTTCTATAGTTGGCAGACAGCAAGAAAATAACGAGTTCAGGATGAAAAGCTGACTGGCAAAACTCTCAATGTCAGACTGCTGTACACATTTCTTTCGATTATGCATTATTTTCATGAGTGGGTGCTGTGGGGATTTCTCACTAGATAAATGTGAAAAAAAAACTTCCACAGAAGAATCAAATGTCGGGGGTTTCGCTTGGTTAAAAAATTACATGTGTCTGCAACTGATGTTGTATGCCACCCAAAAACAAAATGACAGAGCAAAGTGTGGGGGAGACCTTTTTTATTTTTCACGTAAACTGTATTTAGGACAGCTGCAAAACTTCAGTTATTTTGGAAATATCATTGCCAATATTGCATAAAAAAACCACCTAGTTGAAACGCCCACAATATTGTTTTGTCTAACAGGAAAGTTCAAATGAACTTAACAGATGATTGTTATTTTCCGTAACTTCTAACAAATATCATAAACCCCCGAATGAATATCAAAACCTCAATCTGCGAAGTGTGCACTTGAAGGAAAAATTCACTCAAAAATGAAAGTGCACGCTACTAATGCCATATATATATGATTGTACAGTTTCATATCATACTATAACATAAAACGTCATTGTTTTTGCATCTCGCGTCATTGACATGAAACCTGGTACATATTAATGTTTGGATAAACTCCTTAATGGAAACAAAACAGATCTCAGAAACATCATGCGTGAGATTTTAACCATCAACTGTTTCATTTACATCAATGGTTATTATTCCTCATGAAGCATGATTCCTGTAAATGGGGATGAGTTTTTACTTGTCAGGAAAATCTTTCACTATATGTATGTATGTATGTGTGTGTGTGTGCGTGTGTGTGTGTATATACACACCACACATACATACATATATACAAAAATAAGTGTAGATCTGTTGTTCTATTGATTGTAAACCTTTGCATAACACCAATAAAACTGATACAATGGCTAGGGATTCCACTCATTTTTCTCACATTCTCCTGCTTTTCACACACATCAAAAACCTTCAAGCTGTTCTTTTTTTTTCACCAGTGTGCTTTGTGGTGTGACTAGAAATTCCCGGTCTCACATTAGTCAGTAAGTGCTGTTGCATCACCCTTTCAGGTAAAATACAAGGCGAATCCTCTGCACATGGCCGCTGTCATCTGTAACTGCCTGAGGGAAGAAAGACGCATCTTATCCACAGCCAGCATGCAGGAACAGGTACAGCCAAGACACGTAACAAACAGCATGCAAAAACCACATGCAACCGTGCAACTATGTTGTTAACCAAGCTTCAGGGTTTTGCACTCACGTGATATTAGAGTATACCAGTGTGGGATCCAAAAGGTGCTTCAGTCTGACCTAGTTAACATGGCCAATATTATAAATGTCCTTATTCGACTTGTGACCTAGTACAATGCATATTTGATTTATGTTGTCATGTTTTAGATGTATACATTTACTTTACATTTAGATCTTGTTTTTCATGTTTCCATTTCATTAATGGCAGGGACCACTGGAGAAGTCAATGCAAAACTCAGCCGCCTTGGAGAAGCAGAAAGTTCTTGACAACAAAGTGGCAGTCATAAGAAGCAGCGTTCAGGTAAGTTACGTCCAGTATTGGTTTCAGTTATCACAGCCATGTGTGTTTAGATGTATCAAAAAGTTCAGTGTGTGTGTGAGTTCATATGTCATTATTTCGACATGCTTTTATCAGATGCTGGACCAGGCTGTGAAGTATCTTGAGGACATGCAGGACGATTTTGACTTTCGCTACAAAACACTCCAACTTCGAGGTGAGCCAGTGTATGACCGTTGACATCTTCCAAAAATCCCGCTCTCCTATTGTTTAATGACATAATAAAGCAAATAATACAATATGGGCATATAAGAGAGGATTTTTGATATGAAAACATCCTCCTCTGATATCCTGTAGATCCAGTTGAGAGAAACTCTTTAACCATGAAGCAAGAAGTCACTACACTTCAGGAAATACTGAACCGCCTGGATTTCAAAAGAAAGGTAAGTGTATCTCTTCACTTTTTTTAATTTGTAATTGTTTTTCTTTACAGCCATTTCCTTTTCTTCTTGCTTGTTAAAGGTTTTGCTTACTTAGAATGTATTGTTCTTTTCGAACCACCCTGGGAACTTCCTGCCTCAGACAGGTGGCTTTGAGTGGTTTTCACACATCTTTAGTACATTTCGCTCAGGTGTGTGTGATACCACTATATATGTTGTTGTTTCTGGTCATTGTTAACCACTATGTTTGCACTTTGTTTTACCTTTGCAGGAGATTTTGTCAAAGATTGCAGATGTTATAAAGGAAATTGATACCCTGATCTCCTCCCAGCTCAACCCTGAGCTTAAGGAATGGAAACGGAGGCAACAGATCGCCTGCATCGGAGGACCGGTTCTGATAGGACTGGACCAGCTCCAGAACTGGTATAACCCTTTATAATATAAAGAAATTAAAAAAAATGGAAAAAAAAAATTGTTTTAAATGTTGTCTAATAAGACTGTCACAATGCACACAGTAAAGACAAGCAGGAGGAAAAAACGTGGGATGTACACTACTGTTCAAAAGTTTGGGCCAGTTTTTTTTTTTTAAAGAAATCAATACTTTTATTCAGCAATGATGCATTGAATTGTTCAAAAGTGACAGTAAAGACTTGTTACAAGTTTCCTAACAAATATATCATGGTTTCCACAAAATAATAAGAAATGCTTCTTGAGCATCAAATTAGCATATTAAAATGATTTCTGAAGGATCACTGAAGACTGTGGCTGTTGAAGGTACATTTTAAAATAAATTTAAATATAAAACACTTATTTTTTAAATTGTAATAATATTTCAAAATCACTATTTTACTGTATTTTTGATCAAACAAATGCAGCCTTGGTGTGCATTAAAAAAATCTTAAAGACCCCAAACTTTTGGTGTAGGTCTTGTGTTGTTGTGTTTTGTGGTTACTAAGAGATTGGTCTTGTTAAAATCTGAATAAAGCCTAATTTTCATGTGAAATCACTTTTACAGGTTTACCCTGACAGCCCAGAGTCTTTTCCAGATTAAAAGACAGCTAGACAAACTGGGTGAGCTGATCCTGAAAGTCACTTACGAGAGTGATCCAATCCCTCTCCAGAGACCTCAGATGGAGGAGCAAGTCAAATACCTCATCTACCACCTCATTAAAAGGTAACATTTAGGGATTTCATGTGATTGCTGGACAATTAAAGCACAGCAGTTCACTCTGTGTGGCTGATAGTGCTGCAAATACATGAAACTTGATGAATGCAGCACAATAGAAAGGCTGTGCTGGGTGACCAGGAAACCTGTTTTGGTCATGTTTGCAGCTCCTTTGTGGTGGAGAAGCAGCCATGCATGCCTACACACCCTCAGAAACCTCTAATCATCAAAACACAGGTGCAGTTTACCACCAAGGTCAGGTATGAACCACTTCTCATGTAAACAATCTACTTTCACAAGGATTTGACTGCCTTTGGGCCAACACAATTATTGCCCATTTAATTTCACTTTTTTCTTTTCAGATTACTCGTTAAGTTACCTGAGGTGGATTATCAACTCAAAGTCAAGACCACATTTGATAAGTATGTTCCCAGAATTATGTCTACATTTTATCTTTATAACCTGGGTCTTTCATGTTATGCAGTACATTTGCAATAGTGTGCAATACATCAACCATTATTAAACTTATTAAAAAGAAATATGCTTGTGATGTAATATGAGGAAGAGTGTATAATTGTAAAGCAGACTTAATATATTACTGTTAAACCTTTTTATTTATAACTTGTTTGTATACAAATTTAAGAGTGGGGATCATAAGATGGAAAAAAGCTAAAGTAAGCCGTTGCTCAGTGGGGGATGATATTTAGCTTACAGAAGAGTATCAGTCTGAAGTTAATAGTAATAAACATTTTTTAATGTCTAGATATCATACAGATTATTATTATTGTTATTGTTAATCAGAGGCAAACCAATTAGTTCCTCAGTACACCACATAATATTCATCATAATATGTTTTCCTACCACACATGATGTCACTTCCTGGAAGATGATGTCAATGAACTTGCTTGCTTTGTCCAAGTAAAATCTCAAATGCATTTCGTTAAAGAGTAATTTATGATATATATTGTTGTTATCTAATTTTCGTTACATAATTTTAAATCCAAGTTTTGACTGATGAATCTATGTTGAGACTAATTAAGTGATTTTACAGGAAAAATCTGTAAAAATCAAAGCAATATTCCCACAATAATATTCTTTGTTTACCTTATTTTGATTTTAAAAAAAAATAAACAAACAAACTTGAATATTTCTTAGACATTAATGCCACATCCATTCAAACTAAATTTACAGTAGTGAAATTATTAGATTAACTTTCTAAAATAATAATAACCTCTAATATGAATTCTATCTTTACGACTGTGAATATGTATTGTGGCATTTATGATAAGGACATGAAAAGTATACACATGGAATGACCCAACTATGATTATTGCTATAATAATTAATACCATTCTCACATTACATGCAACTTTTTCTTTCATTGTTCAAAAGCCATGCAAGCAATGTTTGTATCTCAGGTGCATTTAGCCCAACATGACCATGTTTTTCTACTCTTTTCTATTTTTGTGTGTGCAGAGACCTTCCACCAGGCAAAGTGTGAGTGCACTCAACCTCAAACAGAAGAACCAACTTCCTGTTGTTTATTTAGGCCAAATCGCAATATGAGTTTTTCAAGTGTGTGGGGGGAGGGGGACAGCAGTGTTTTACAAGCTAAATTCTGTACATGTTCTACATAGTGGGTTACTGTAATTTACAGTACAGTGGAAGTTGTGACTAACCAGCAAATATCAAAACTAACATTACTGATATTTCCTTGTAGGAACAGACAGTTCTTCATCCTCACCAACAACACCAAAGTGATGGATGTTGAGGAGTCGACTGGATGTCTTTCTGTAGAGTTCAGGCATCTGGTACTTTACTCTGAATTCTAGCACATGAATCAAGAGCAATACTGTTAATGAGGCTTTGGTTTTAAATATATTTAAATGAGTTCACCCACTGTAGGAAAATTCATTCGTCATTATTTACTCACCCTCATGTTGCTCCAAACCCACATTCGGGTTTTTTTTCCATAGAACATAAAAGGAGAAATTTTTGGAAGATTATTTTTCCATACAGCTCCAAAAAGTGAATAACTTAATCTGTTCCTCTCATAAAGTTATTCAATGTCAGAAGACTTGTGTGTGTGTGTGTGTGTGTGTGTGTGTGTGTGTGTGTGTGTGTGTCTGTGTGTGTGTGTCCTTTTTCGAGTTTGACAACTATGATAACTATGAACTGTTGTTAAAATGAGCTGTGTGAAAATGAACATGAGGTTGAGTAAAAAACATTTTCACTCTTGGGTGAACTATCCCTTTAAGAGAGCGAAGATATTTTATGAAGTCTTTGTGTTTTGCAGCAGCTGAAAGAGAGAAAGTGTCCAACCGGAGGAAAAGGAAATGAGGTAAGCCTGCATTATTTCTAATATCTGCTTACTTTATAGGAGTATCTCTTGTAGTGGCACATCTTTCAATGCCTACACCTTGGCTCGAGCCTGTTTACATGATAGCATTTTTGTCATGTTGTTATTCAGTGTGGAATACATCATCTTGCCAACAGAGGGCAGCCTCACACAGTATATCCTTGATCCTGGCATTGAAGCATAATAATACTGCGTCTTTCTATTGCAGGGTCCCCTGTCAGTGACAGAGGAGTTACACTCTCTCAATTTTGAGGCCATGCTGATGTTGCAGGGTCTGGATATTGATCTTGAGGTATGTTTTAGTGTCTATGTAATATATATATCAAATACTGTATACTATTGTCATATACGACTGCATATAATCAAAAGCTTAATTGAAAATCTTATATATTTTTGTCTATATTTGTGTGTATACGTACTCACACACACACACACACACATATATATATTTAATGTTTTTTAAAGAAGTTTCTTCTGCTTATCAAGGCTGTATCTGTTTGATCAAAAATCCAGACGAAAACTGTTAATTTGTGAAATATTATTGCAATTTAAAAATAATAGTTTTCTAGTTTAATATGCCTTAAAATATAATTTATTTCTGTGGTCAAAGCTGAATTTTCAGCATCATTACTTCAGTCTTCAGTGTCACATGATCCTTCAGAAATCATTATAATATGCTGATTTATAATCAATGTTGGAAACCATTGTGCTGCTTTTTTTGGGGGGGGGGGGGCCTGTGATATTTTTTTTAGGATTCTCTGATTGATAAAAAGTTAAAAAGAACAGCATTTATTTAAAAAAGAAATTTTGTGTTACAATATACAATGCTATTCAAAAGTTTGGGGTCAGTACATATTTCTTTTTTTAAGAAATTAATATTTTTATTCAGGAGGATGTGTTAAATGAATAAAAAGTCATGGTAAAGACTTATATTGTTAGAAAAGATTTCTATTTTGAACAAATGCTGCTCTTTTTAACTTTGTACTCAAAGAAAAATGTATCACGTTCCAAAAAACAATATGAAGCAGCACAACAGTTTCAACACTCATAATAAATCAGCATATTAGAATGATTTCTGAAGGATCATGTGACACTGAAGACTGGAGTAATGATGCTGAAAATTCAGCGCTGCGTCACAGAAAAAAATTATATTTTAAAGTATATTAAAATAGAAAACCACTATTAGAAACTGCAATAAGATTTCACAATATTACTGTTTTTTCTGTATTTTTGATTGAATAAATACAGCCTTGATGAGCACAAGAGACTCCCTTAAAAAAACATTAAAAATCTTACTGATCCCAAACTTTTGAGTGGCAGTGTGTGTGTGTGTGTATATATATATATATATATATGTACTCACCAAGACAGTATTTATTTGATGATCAAATACAGTAAAACCATTAAGATTATGAAATGCTATTACAGTTTAATTTAAAATATCTGTTTTCTATTTTTACATATCCTAAAATGTAATTTATTAATGTAATGGTAAAGCTGAATCTTCAGCATCATTTCTCCAGTCTTCAGTGTCACATGAACCTCCAGAAATCATTCTAATATGCTGATTTGGTACTGATTTCTTTTTACTGTCAATGCTGAAAATTGTTGTTGTAATATTTTTGTGGAAACTGTTATACTTTTTTTCCCCCCTCAGGATTCTTTGAACAGAAAGTTCTAAAGAACACAATTTATTTTTTAAATTTTATAAGACATTATTTTATAAATCTTATAATTTTATAAGACATTATAAATCACTCTGGATACCTAATGAATAAAAGTTTTACATTTAAAAAAAAAAGAAAAAAAAAGACTGACCCAAGTGTATAAATAAATGACATAGTACATATATTATTCTTTTTCAATGCTGAGAAAATAATTTATTATTTAGTTAGACCAACAGTTTAAATTCAGTTTTAGGACAGCTCTGTAATCGTTCGTATGGGAAATTACTGTGCTAATATAATGCTTTTTTTTTTTTTTTTTACGATACCACTCACTGAGTTTTGTATTTTTGTTCCTGTTCAGACTTGCTCCCTGCCACTGGTGGTCATCTCCAATGTCAGTCAGCTCCCAGGGGGCTGGGCCTCCGTCATGTGGTACAACCTGCTAACTGACGACCCCAAGGTGAGCTTCTGATGCAAAGAATGGATGTCTAGCCTTATAGTATCTTGTTTATAAAATAACTAGGGCTCATAGTTTTAATCAGTGACAAGGCTTGACATACAGTATTACCTGAACTTCTCTGACTTGTTTAGAACCTTGGATTCTTCAGTAACCCCTTGCGGGCAAGCTGGAGTCAACTCTCAGAGGTACTCAGCTGGCAGTTCTCAAGTTTTGCAGGCCGAGGACTCAACAAAGAGCAACTTAACATGCTGGGAGATAAACTTCTGGGTATGTTTTCTATAAACTAGTTGGTTTATGTGACATTAAAGTAATTTTATGTCATTGTCTGCTACATTAGACTGTGTTTCCCTAATGTTGTTTCATAAACATGCTGATAGAGCAGTTTTTGTAAATGTGTTTTGGCTTCCATCTAAACAGTGTTTTAATTGTTTCTGAAGGTCAACACGCTTCTTATAATGACTGTCAGGTTTCTTGGTCCAAGTTCTGGAAGGTAATATTGAATAAATATTATATACTCTTGCTGTTTTCAAACTGTAACAATATAAATCCAATTTGTTTGTTTTTTCTGTTGCTCTCAGGAAAACATTCCTGGCAAATCATTTAGTTTTTGGCTGTGGCTGGACTCGATCTTGGACCTTATCAAGAAACATTTACTTCCTGTTTGGATTGATGGGTCAGTGGCCTTGTTATGGCATTCAGATGCATGATAAATAGATATAACACACATTAGCTCTGTTATTCTGATAAGCATGTTATAAATAACAAATACAACTACTGGAACGTCTGATGTTTTATCACTTTATCAGTATAACAGTATAATTATAATGAGATTTCTCTTTATCTGCCATGCCCAATAAAGTTTTTGCTTGTTGCAATGCATTCTGCAGAAACCATTTTCTGCTTCTCAATGGATTCTGCTATTTTTTGTTTCTCAGCTACATAATGGGATTTGTGAGTAAAGAGATGGAACGTGCCTTACTGAAGGAGAAGGAGCCAGGGACATTCCTGCTACGCTTTAGTGAAAGTCACCTTGGAGGAATCACCTTCACCTGGGTTGAGCAGGATGAAAATGGTTTGTCTACAATATGTCATTATACTTTCAAGGAAAAGTTCACCCAACAATGGAAATTTGCTGAAAATGTACTCACCCTCAGGCCATTCATGATGTAGATGTGTTCCAACGGAACAGATTTGAAGAAATTTAGCATCACTTGCTCACCAATGGATCCTCTGCAGTGAATGGGTGCCTTCAGAATAAGAGTCCAAACAGCTGATAAAAACATCACAATAATACACAAGTAATCCACACAACTCCAGTCCATTGATAAACTTCTTGTTTTTATCAACTGTTTGAACTCTCATTCTGACGGCACCCATTCACTGCAGAAATAAATGCTAAATTTCTTCAAATCTGTTCTGATGAAAAAACAAACTCATCTAGGTCTCGGATGGCCTGAGGGTAAGTAAATTTTAAATAAATTTTCATTTCTGGGTGAACTATTCCTTTAAGAATAACATTCCCAATACAATCTTTAATGTAGCCATTTAACCATTATGTTACAAATGTCCAGTTGTAAAACAAAGATAACAGCATAAGAATCCTAACAAGTTCTTCCATGCAGTGAACAGTGTTCTGTTTGCAAGTCCACACAGGTTAAGCAATTACTGTAATTTCCACACTGAGACAATGTCTTGTATTTGCTGAGCGAAACCCCAGCCTGGAGATGTTCCAAAATTTAGCAGATGCCCTAAAATTTGTATTTCTTTATTTTCAGTGTGCACTTGACAATATAACTGTTCAGATTAAATAATGCCTGTTCTTAGAGTATGCCTGGCTGTTTTGATGCTCAGTGCATTTTTGCATTGTCTTTATTGTATTAAATATGTTTTTAAATAATCTTAAGCACATGTATTCTGCCTACAGGAGACCCAAAGTTCATCTCTGTAGAGCCGTACACGAAAAACCGTCTCAACGCCTTGCCCATTGCTGATATAATACGGGACTATAAGGTCATTGCAGATGGTGTTGTCCCAGAGAATCCTCTAAAGTTCCTTTATCCTGACATCCCGAAGGATGAGGCTTTTGGGAAACATTACAACAGCCAGCAAAACAAAGGTTAGATGTCTGCAGATGTATCTGATTTTTAATATTTTAGCTGTGTCCCATATTTTGTTTACAGCCCTGTTACATTTTTCAGCATTACAAAAAAATTAAAAATGGCACACCAAAGAAATGACAGGAAGCAGGGGCGTAGTTTACGGGGGGGATAGGGGTGATATAACCCCCTCCCAATAACCAAAACTAGCAAGTATAACCCCCCCCCCCTCAATATTTATACCATGGTTAATGGAAACCTAGAATCAGGCTATTAATGAATTATTTGAATCGCGCCTTCAGTGCTTTTATAAGCACTAACTTTGTCAAACAGAGCAGTTATCAGCACAGTATGACTGAAGCGCAGTTCATGAGCGGAGCGCGAATCACCGTATACTCTGTGTACGTTCACCAGCGCGCTCGAGAAGTGTGATAAGATTTGCTCGAGCCATTCCTATCGCGAAGCTGATGGTCAAATATGTGATTTATTTGAATTATTTAGAGAAGCAACCACTTTAAAATGCTATGGAGAAAGTTGAACAGTATTTAAAAAAGGCAAATAAACTAAAACGACTGATGACTGTTGTAGCTTTTGGTTCTAAATATGCAGGCGGTTGTTTTTTCATAACAAATGCTATATCGATTAATTTAAAAAAAGTCATTACTGGCCTGGTAATGATTAATAGGCTAGTCTTATTATAAAAAATGCTACAGTGAAGAACTATACATGGCCTTCAGATATTCCAAAAGATGGCATAGATTAAATCATTAGGAGCCTGATGAACTGTTAAGGAGTAAGAAATAAACATTCAATATAAGAAAATGTTAAGTTAGATTGACTTCCCATGGCATGTTGAATTAGAACATTCTGTCAAACTATAGCTTATAAGTGCCTAAATAGTATAAAATATATTATAGGCTATATATATATCCTGTAAACAAGCAATTGTTATCTATGATGTTACTTTATTGCAGTTATGTTATCAACCATCTTTGCATAGATGGTAGCACAAAATACCATTTCACAAAAATAAATATGAGCAAACAAACAAATAAATAAACCTTGTGAGTGAGCATGACCCAGGACTTTACTAAAACAGTTCACACTTCAACCCTCAATGTTCAAACCAAAACTACGCCCTTGACAGTAAAGGACGTACATCGTCACTTTCCATTATCTCAGTGTTTACATATATCGTATTGTTGACTCATCATGCTCAACCATCATGTTGTCAGACTCATTGTAAGAAAAATTAATGTATCTATTTTAACAATACAAATTTTCTTAAGGTTAAGCACCTCTTTTCAGTGACCATTTGTTGAGGATTTTTTTTTTTTTTTTTTTTGAGTTTCAGGCCTTTTTTTTGGAGAAAGCAAGATTATAAATATCATATGTGAAAATGCTAAATACCTTTTTTTTAATCTTTCACTTCACAGTTTGTCCTTACATTCAAACACAGTTAGTTCCAATTTCCCATCGGAAGTGAGTATCTAAATTCTTTCACAACAAGATTTAATTTTACAATTTGTTTCTTCTCTGTGCTGCATGATTGTATGAACTGATTCTGATTTTTGTTCTTTCTTCATTGTCCTCAATTCCCAGTGGTCCTGTCCAAAATGCATGTTCCTCTCCTGAACCCCCCATGTCTCCTGGAATGTTTGAAATTATCACCCAGCACCTCAGCCCCTTTGAGTTTGAAAGCGCTGTAAGTAACATTTTTTTTAACATATTTTAAAGCTTGCAATGATGCTGTCATGTGATGATCATCCATCACGATTTGAGAATAATCCAAAGAGTATATTGTACTTCACTAAAAGCAAGAACATCTGACCTGAATTACCACGGTCAGTATCACGCATAGTTAGTGACTTACAACCACGTGCATTATTCATTCTCTTAACCCTAAAATGTTCAACATGGTCTCAGACTTTTAAACACAGCTTTATATATTACCGACTTTGTTGCTTAGAATCATATTTTGTGGGTAATTTGGGGCTATCACTAATAAGGAGTGCTGATAAAGCATTATTCAGTCACCAGAAAATGGCATAACATTTTTTTCCTTGTTCACATTGCAGATGAGTTCACCCTAGAAAGGGCAACAGCCACATTTCACTTGGTTCCAAGATTATGGATGGATTAAAAGATTTTCATCTCTTTATTTTGGCTTCTTTTGCTGTTCTTCACTTTTCTGGCTCTATGCCACTATAATGCATCATGTCTCTATTTTCATTTGCTGACAGAGTGTATATTCAAAAATACTGTCAATATGAAAATGCATCAGATGTATTATTAATGTCATAATTCTAAATTCCAACAATTTATGTCTTAAATACAATATATGACTGGTCTCATTTACCTGTAAAATTCAGATTTGCCCAAACCTTAATTTGCCTTAATGTTATTCCCATTTGAATGTTTATGTATATATTATGACAAGCATTTTTTTAAATAAAGAATGTTATGGTTCATTTATGGTATTATTATTAGTAGTAGAAGTAACAGTAGTAATAATGTGCACTCTTTAAATAGAATGCAACATCCTGGCACAATGACTAGGAATGGTGGTTGTTCACATTATGAGGTTGGAAATGTAGTTGAGTGGGCTGCAGCCAGCATGATGCAAGTAACATGGGAAAGGCTTTCACCCACATTCTTCCTGTCAGCATATGTGAGGTGTTTTCACCGTAGAATCTAGTAATTTAGAGCAAGAAACAGGAATTTAAGCATGTTTCTCTTTATTGTATATAGATATTAACCTTTATAAACAGAAAACTTCCATTAAGTCTGTGACTAGATGCACAATGTGCCTGCAATATGATTTATGTCAATTAAACAAAAAAATTCCATTTTAAAAAACACTTTTACACTTCACGTCACGTTTTTGAGTTGCAAATATGACATGCAAAATATGACGTTAAGTCTTTTGCATTTCTGCCACTAAATATGCTAACAAGTTGATATCTACTTCATTCCCTTTGGTCTGGCATACTGGCGTGGGGAAAAAATACCGATGTCTATAAAATGTCATCAAACAAAACAGTAGGCAGGACTATGAATCATAAGTTGATCATAATTTGATAAGTTGAAATGAGTTTCGTTTCTGTAACAATCTAAACAATACTATGCAATACATTTTCATGTCCCTGTCATATGTCTTAATATACTGGATAAAATATTAACTTCACTGTTTAAAAGTTAGGAATCATTTTAGTTTCATATAAATATGACTGGTTACCCACTGGTTAACAGGTCTTCAAAATGTTGTGCTCAACAACACAAGAAAGAAACTCATTTAGGTTTAGAATGACATGAGGGTGAGTAAATGATGATGACATTTTTATTTTGGGTGAATAATCACTTCAAGTCAACATATGGGTTCATTTTCAACAGTTTCATTACTGTAACTTCATTATTGTATTTTTTGCCATGTCCTTGAATGCTACACAATGTTCTTCAAAAAAAGAAAAAATGCCATTTATTAACAAATATTCCAAGTGTGTTGTTTTAACAGGATATTGTTTTAACTAGTAATTAATATTTCCTATCAGTATTAGGGTAAGTTATTTAAAAGTAATGCATTACAATATTGCGTTACTCCCTAAAAAAGTAACTAATTACGTTACCTAGTTACTTTTTATGGAAAGTAATGGGTTACATTACTTTCGCGTTACTTTTTAAATCTGGGCAGGGCTTGCTTGTTTGTTTTTAATATAAAAAGTTCTATTTTTAGCTAATTTAAAAGCCCTTTCACATCAAAAAGTGAAAAGAATAAGCCTCAGGCTGAAGGAAAGGTAAATTGACGCCTGTAAAGTAGAACGCAGAACTTATTTGAAAAAGTAACTACTTTTTAAAATTAAAAAGTAATGCGTTACTTAGTTAATTGAAAAAAGTAATCTGATTATGTAGTTCGCGTTACTTGTAATGCATTACCCCCAACACTGTTTCCTGTTTCCTAAATTTCATTCGGTTTGTCCTTTAATCACCTTAACTAACAAAAACAGGAACGGACTTCGAAAACCCTTAGTGGTTATTCTATTACAATTCTAGCTAAAGTTTTTTTTTTTTAGCTTTCGGGATTTGTTACAATCTGGCCCAGTTCCTTAATGACATCATCCTCCAGGAAGTGACATCATTTTGGTGGGTAAACATCAGCAGCAAATATTTGCAAAGGATTTTGTGATGTTAGATGGATTGTTTCACTATAAACCCATATCTGGTTTCCCCCTTTTTATAACCCCTTCCTTAAATTACAACACGAGCATTCATTTTTCAACATATTCAAAAGTAACAAGAACCTATTATATCTCATGATAAGATTTTTTTTAAATAAAAGTTAAACGAGTCTCGTATCTATTTCTATCCGTTTGTGCCTCTACATTTAAAACAACGCACATGGACAACTAAGGGGTCTCCTTAAAATATCCAGCGGCGTGTAGTAAAATGATAGGGAATTGACGTAAATCCAAGTTTCGTTTCTCTGTTTAGGTCTCGCTTTCTCAGAAAACGCATGTTTGCCCGGTGGCTGTGCCTTGAGTTTCACATCCCCCCCCCCCAACAGAGTCTCAGCGTGAAACACTCATAAGGTTCACAGAAGGTCAGTGATGCACCGGAGATGTCTATTCTTTTGTCTTTTAAGATATTATTAAGCGCTTCTTAGATGACTACGAACAGCTTTTATCTAATTATCAGACTTAGTTTGATAATAGTCTCGTGATTCGCTAAGTTTCTGTTTTCACATCAGTTCCTATTCTGTGATCAGCGTGACAGTAAAGGGAGGGCTGCGCTTGCCGAGAACAGCCATTCGCTAAAGATGCGCGGCTTAGCGTACGCACTAGAACATGATTGGTTCTCATCGCTGGTGTATTTGCATATGGTAATTGGAGCATTCCGATTGGCCTACAGTGCCAATGGGGGCTGTAACTTGCGTCAATATTTCATATTTTACCATTATGGAGGTCACTGAAGAGAATATAAGTCTGAAGCAGACGCAGCTTAGTCTACTTGTATCTTGTGTATTTGGTTAGCCTGAGATATACTGCTTTTGTGCCTTGACCCAACTTCTATGTTGAAAGGTAATGTTCTGCTATGCTTATCTAGCGTTTTATCAGAGCTCGTTCTTTTTGTAAAGGCTGTGGGAAAATTGACGAATGTAACAGTTAATGTAATAATAAGTAAAGCAGTTTGTTCTGTTTATAATGTAATGAAGCCTGAGTAGAAGACATGGTATACAATTTTTCATTTTTACATACAGCTTAAAAAAGAATGGATGGGTTAAATATTAACTGCATAAAATAGAAGCATTTAATCAGTCTCTAAAATGATATTTTGCTCTGCCATAATATGCGGTCATATATATATACTACAGTTTTCGTTTCATTGATTTCCATTCATACTTGCGAATACGGGAAAGAGGAAACGCAAACTCATCCAAAGAAATTTCTTATTTCGCTGCCTTCAAAAGTTCAATGTTGGTCAACTATGACCTGAAGAAAGAATCGGTGCAAATCAATACAAGGGTTTGATGACCCTTACTCCCATGTATACAAAATTGTCTTGTGAAATTTATGAGTAGCCTAACTGTCTAAACCCTAAAACAGTCTAAATTGAAGCCTAGTGTGACCGTGGTCAGTGACTTTAAAGGATGAGCACAGCACCAATACTCTAATATTTTTTTTATTCAAATATTACAATTTTATTTTTTGAATTTGTTTATGAAAGTGTGATAAATGATTAAATATTAATACATTTGTGCATTTTTATAACAATTTATTATTATAACTATTATTATCCGCTTAATGCCAAACGTTAACACAATTGCACATAAACAAGGTACTATAGGTGACAAATGTTAACACAGGAAGGATGTTGCATGTAAACGCTCTTGCACTATTTCATATGTGATTGTGCTTTTATGTCTTCAGATGACACTCTGGAACCAGCTGCAGCTGCTGGACTCTCTGTATTTAGAGCAAGTGGACCAGCTTTACGATGAGGCTTTTCCAATGGAGATCCGACAGTATCTCAGTCAGTGGATTGAGAGCCACGACTGGTGAGAACTGTTTTAATTTAAAGCTTAATTTTATCCAGTTGCACAACTGAATTTCTGCATCATGAAATGCAGCAAATCATCATATCTTTGACACATTGTTGGTCGCAGGGAATCAGTTGCAAGTAACGTATCTTTGGCAACCCTGCGCTTCCATGAACTCCTAAACCAACTTGATGAACACTACAGCCGTCTCAACCTTGGGAACAACTTCCTTTTACAGCATAATATACGCAAAATTAAGCGTAACCTACAGGTGCCATTTTTATATGGTTTTCTTGCAATATTACATTCAATATACATTAATATACTTGATTTGATTATTCTAAAATAAAATGGCTGAGCTAATGGAAATAATTGTCTCCCATTAGGAACACTTCCAGGAGGATCCTGTTCACATGGCTATGATCATAGCTAGCACTCTGAATGAAGAGAGAAAGATACTGGAAAATGCACTTAGAACTCAAGTAAGGCTTTTAGTCTTGCATTACAACTGTCATTTCAAACCTGCACATGTGTTTATCATTCATCTTAGTACATTTGCTTTTAGGGTAAAGGTGGCTCATCACAGGGGAGTATCACGATGGAACAGCAAAATGAGTTGGGCAATAAAGTCAACAATTTGAAAACGAATGTGCAGGTAAACCATCTCAGTGAATAATGATATGTTTTTGGGGCTGATATTGAATCCTTTTGGGTCTTTACCACAAAAACGCTTTAAATGACACTGATTTACAAGTAAATATAATTTTTCAAACAGCTGCACTTGTGGAATATTTATTTGATTCTAGGAAATAGAACAGGACATTCAGGTTCTGGAGGATGTGCAAGATGAGTACGACTTCAAGAGAAATACTTTGCAGAGTCGAGGTAACGTTAGACACATTTTTAGCATTTCACTCCTGGTATTAACTCATACTTTGTGGTATATTTGGTTAGATCAGTGTTGTGAACATAAATAGTATGAATTTACATGAATGAGAAATGGTATGGATTTGTATTTTTATATTTTCAGTCGAAGTTGAAATGAATGGCCAGATAACAAAAGAGATCAAGCAGGAGGAAATGGCAATTAGACAAATGTTTGTTGGGCTGAGCATGAAAAGAGAGGTAGGTCAAGATTTCAGTAATGCACCTCTACATACATTTAGCGGAAAGATTGAGCTCAGGAATATTCTATCTATAGGAATGTGTTTAAAGTCTGCATGAAACAGAAGTTGCGATAGTATTTCTTTTCTATTGTGATGTTAATCTAAGCCTCCAAGGTTAACACAAAACAAAAAGTGTAACACGAGGCTAACGGCCTTTTTTTTTTGAATGGCTGTATGTGCTGAATAAACTGCTTTTGTGGGAGAACAGCTTATCAAACAGCTAATCTTCAACATGTTTGACATCAAACATTAATTTTGGATTAATCTGTTTTTAGAGATTGCACCAATAAAAAATGCTGTTTTATAAGAGAAGTCATGTAAAAAAAAAAAAAGGCGACAGGTTCAGTTCACAGTATTTCTCAATCATTTCTACAGTATCTGCAAAAACTGATTGACTGTCGCACAACTGACTTCAAGGCTGTGATTATCAAGTTGGCGTTAAGCTTTCTCTAATGGTAGATCCGCAGACTTTGGTACCTCTCAATAATAAAACCATCTCTGGCTTCTCAGACAAGAACAGATGTAGGGCGGGACTTGTTTTTATCCATCGGGAATTGATTGGATCGTTTGATCATTCCCAGCCTTACACCAGTAAATGTATCATCTGAGAAGAGAGGAGGGAGAGGGAAGTTATTTTGATTAAAGATTACAAAGGCACATGAATATAAAAAAATGCCAGTGTTGATTTTAAGGTGACTTTAATGTTGCAGTTTTCTTCAGTATCATGTTTTTTTTTTATATATATATATATATATATAGAGTATATATATGTGTGCAGGTGGTGATAAAAGAAATCGCTAATGCTCTGACTCTAGCAGAGCAGATCCCGCTCGCGCTCATATCAGAAGAGTTACCTGAGTGGAAGAAGAGACAGCAGATGGCTTGTATTGGTGGGCCGCCCAATGCTTGCCTGGACCAACTGCAGAGCTGGTGAGAACCTCTAGGGGGCACTTTAAATGACCTGGAAACAAAATGACAAAATAAAATAAAGATTTTATATTTGATATCTAAATCATTTTATATTATTTAATCATTTCATTAGAAAGAAAATCCTTGAAATTACAAGTTGTTCCAAAAGGCTATTAATAAAAGTATTTCTATATCCGACGTAGTCTCAAGCTGGAGCTGATAAGCTAATTTTGTCCTTTAGTTTGTTTTGGTGCTGTCCGTGGTACTGATATATTATTTTTATAATTAGCTAAAACATGAACTGTGCTCCAGGTTCACTGTGGTGGCAGAGTGTCTTCAACAGATCCGTCAGCAGCTGAAGAAAGTTCAGGAATTGGTGCAGAAATTCACCTACAACAACGACCCCCTCACTCTGGGCAAGAGCCAGCTGGATAACCAGGCCCTTTCACTCTTCAAAAACCTTATATTAAAGTGAGACACCATACTTTATCCATTCATACATTTCTGTGATTTTATATGTAGAGCACAAGCTGTA
>JAFVLL020022567.1:0-41430 GCA_021397915.2 Tor tambroides
ACATTTGTTATGTTATCTATGTTCTATTGTTAATAAAATATTGGCTCATGTGATTTGAAAGTCTTTTAGTTTTCATTTTATTCAAATTTAAAAAATGTACCAACATTTCCGGGATTCGGGTTGTACAAAAACAATGGCCAGTGATTAATATATTAGGGAAGAATGGTGATATCCATTAGACATTGTTTTACCCTATTCACTGTAGTGTTTTACCTTAAAGAAAATGAAGATATTGTATATGCCAATTGTGCTGAAGAAAAGAAGAAGAATACGAGTCAAATAAATTGAAGCAAATATAGAACAGAAAGAAACAAGACAGAGCAAAGGAAACCAATTAGTCTGTGCGGTTCAGCCACCCCAGAACCAACTCAATTACACCGAGCGTTTTGTCCCAAGGCTGCCAGAATCTTTCATCATTTTATTCAATAGTGGTGGAAATGCCACCCCGACACATCCATCTCTCAAATGAAATGAAAACCTTCATCTTTCTCCTTCCTCCAGACTTCTTCCAGTCTTTGTTGTTCACTCATCTTGCTGCGATCGCTGCAGACCTTAAAAGGTCAAAAGATGCTCTAGAATTAAAATGAGTGAACATCATATGCTAAAATTCATGTTCACGACTCAAATATTGTAGCTCTGAATATTTAGCAGTGTGTCATGAGAAACATTCTCTGCAAGACAGTTACTGTGTGATGAAAACAAGCAACAAAAGCAACAAAATTGACCACAAAATTGGCAAAAAGATTTATTCTACTTAAGAGGACTCCCTCCTCCCTCCCTGCATGTGTGTGTGTGTGTGTGTGTGTGTTTTGTGCTTGTTGTTTCTGGAGATATGACATGACAACTTGACATTTGGCTTTCACAGTTTGCTTTGTTATTGCCACTTATACAATATGAACACTTTTTAATGAGCTGCTGCTGTGAATAAACATCAGAGCATAAATGTACTAGTGCATAAGGTATATTTGTAGCTGACTAATGGACATGCATTTTTTTTTTTAAATATTTGTTTTAGGGAAAGTGACTTTTTGTCTATTTTGCCTTTATATGATTTTTACATTGTGCATTTTTTCAATAATACATTTTGCCAATTAGTCTCTGAGTTAATATGATGCTTATGTTTAGAAAAGTTTAGATGAAGTAAAGCGTATCACATTTCAATGTTTTCAACTATTTTAACTTTTTTTTTCAAACACTGGAATAATAACCAAGAGATTGTCCAATTAGAAAAAGATTCTGAGCAACTTTACAGGATTCAAATAATTAGTGAAATAAAGAGTGTTGTAAATATTACATAGGATTTTATTTTATTTTATTTTTAGGGCAATACATTTCTGTTCATTTGAAAAAAATAAAAATAAAATAAATACAATAAAAAATACAATAAAATCAATAAAAGGGTCAATAAAAGCATATTTCATATAAATTTACTTATGTTCCTGATGCATAAATATGTAATGTAATAGAAGTAAATAATATGCAGAAAATTAGAAAAGTAGACATTCTGTAAAACCGTGATTGTATTGTAGATTGTAGAGATCATCAATGACAATGCTTTTGGGAATCACAGTTCTGGTCAATTGAGCTGCACTAAAACTCATGCATTTTAACCAGCTCTCCTTCTTTTCCTAATTTATCCCAGATATACAGGCCTTGTGTCAAGCAGGACACACACATACACACACACACACACACACACACACGTCTGGCTTCATCAGTGCTGATAGGGGAAGACTGGATCTCTCATGGGAATGCCCATTACCAGGCAAAGGTGGGTTCATTTTGACCCATGTGAAACTGTCAGAGAGAATTTCAATCAGGCAACACAGAGGACCAACTAAAGAAAAAAAACCCTCCAGGACTACAGGCTGTGATTACATGGCAAACACCTCACATATAATGGGAAAAATGGGATGATTTTACTCTTTTGTTGTCAACAAGGAGAAATGCCGTGGTGACGTGTCCTTCAAATAGAGTTCAAATATAATGTAATTGACCCTTCTCCAGGAGGTTGATTGAAAGGCAGTCTGACCAATGATTAGGCTGAATCTGCCAAACACACCAGACAGGAGAGTAAATTAATGTTGGTGGACTTGAACTTGAAAAATGGAGTGTACTGACAACTTTCACAGTTGAAACACGAAACCTTTTGATGTTCATTCATGTTTATTGTGTTCTATAGATTTATTTGTGTTACCTTGTTTGATTTTAGTACATAAGTGTAATGATATGAAAAAATTAGCCGGAAAAAGCAAATCTGTGTGTTATAAGGGTAATGTAGTGCAGTCCAGGTGCTCTGTAAATGGTCGAACTGTGCTCCACTTCCAGCAGCGTGAGAGATGGTGACTGTGTTGATTTAGTTCATGGTGTTTAAAATTAGCCATGACATCCATCACTGGCACCTGGAGAAGAGCAGGGCACCGGCCGTCCTTCAGCCCGCACACGTCTGCATCCTCAGTGCACTACAGAA
This sequence comes from Tor tambroides, assembly GCA_021397915.2. NCBI lineage: Eukaryota > Metazoa > Chordata > Actinopteri > Cypriniformes > Cyprinidae > Tor > Tor tambroides. The sequence goes on from JAFVLL020022567.1 coordinate 2,471, forward strand.
GAGCAGCCACAGGGGGAGCCAGAGGTCTGGAACACCTGGAGAGAGATCTGCATGCATGCATCTTTGTCTCAGTGGTAGTTGCTCGGCTGGTGCAAGTGAGCCGAATCTTTACTTAATGGGTACCAAAAAGTAAACAAGAAAATTTCTATTCAAATTTACAAATAGTTGAGCTATCGCTTTGTGTATTTGCCTACATTGAGCTCCAGGAGCCTTTCCAATTTGAGACCTTAATTACCATGAGGTATGGAAAAAAATCATAATGCATTTTAACATGAATGCATGTGATGTCAGATACAGCAAAAGTGACTGTGAGCGCCTGCGGTTAAATCAATGCTTACATTAAATTACAGCTCAAGTCATTCTGTCTTTCCTCCGGATGGAAACAGTTTCAAGAGGAGACTCGCTGCCTGCTGCCTACAAGGACAGCATAATAACTAAAAACAAAACGTCATAAGAGAACTTAATGCACCACACAAACACTCTTGCAAAGTGCACTGTAGACTCCAGAAGCCCATTTCCACCACATAAGAAAAAAACATGATTTGGTAAATCATAATTATGGGATAAATGTCATATTTATGAGACAAAAGGCTGAAATTATGTCTTAAAAAGTTTAAATTATGACATAAAAAGTCATAAGACTGTTCATAATTATGACAAAAAGTCATGGTGAGGTAAAAGATAAAATCACAAAAGGTTTAAACGGACATAGAAGTGAAAATTGTGACAATTTCAATTATGATATTGAGTAATAATTATGAGATAAATCGAAATTATGACAAAAAAATTAAATTATGACAACATTTTTTTGAAAAAAGTTCAAAATCATGACATAAAGAGTCATATTATTACATAAATTCTAAATTATTTTGAATTGGTAAAAGACGGCATGCCTCTCCCAGTGGAAAATTTACTGCAGAGGAGAGTCGCAACACCCGAGTCATAAAATGATTACAGAAGTATTGCTCAGAAATAAAAGAGAAAAGTAAATTAAATTTCAAGTATGTACATAGAAGTGTATACATGTTACTCAGTTCCTAATTAATTTTAACAGAGCTTGACCTTAGCATGTTGCAAAGCTGACAATGCATAGCAGACAACTTAAATTTTCGTTAATACTTTTCACTATTCAGTGATTAGATCTAACATTCATTCTTATTTCATCCAAATCTTGGATAGATATGTTTTACTGAACTTAATACAATGCATTCTGTAATTGCCTTTCCTGTAAATGATAATGGTACTGCCTCAAAATTTAACTAAAAGAAGGTATCTTTTTCTTAAGTTAATGTCAGTGTTAAGTTAATGTTAGTGTTTGTATGTAAGTGGAACCATATCCAAAGTCATGAGTTCAATTCCCAGGCAAGACACAAATGCACTGTAAGAATAAAAGTGTTTCCCAAATATGCAAATGCTGTCTATGTAGATATTTTAAATGTCTTGAAACATATACACTTACCATCAGGCCACAGCTGAAAAAAATGTATTCTCCAGAATTTCAGGTTTGTTCTGCTCTGATGTTTAGACTGCAGTGCCAGTTACAGTAAATATAGCGCAGAAACATGACAGCACGTTACAAAAAGATGACATACGCATTGTTTGTGCATGTGTGTGAGCGTGTGCTTATATATTTGCATATAACTTTACAAGGAAGATCTGTCATGATAAAATCTCTCCAGCATTGGCAATGCATCACACACACAGCTGCATGAATTTGGAGCGTGTGAAGATGCTGATGAAATTGTTAGTTGCGAATGCTGAAGATGTGCCTCGATTAGACTGACCGAATTTAGACATGTGAATTAATACCACAGCAGTTTCACATACAACCACCAAAAAATTTTTTATTCCTTCTTATTATAGTTTGAATTGGCTCATAACTGTCAGTTAAAACTGTAATCTGATATTTAGAACATTTTACTGAAATGTTTTGAATTTGCCTCTATATGTCAATCTGTGTTTTAGTAAAGATTCATAACAGCATATGGCTACACAGTTCAGAAATCATCACGGTTTGTATGTCTATAGTTCATGTTCAGTTTACATGTTCATAACACTTGTAGTTCCAGATCATTACTGTCATTATAAATGGTGAGTTTGTGGCTGTTGTTTTCTGTTAGAGACTGATGCTTTCTAGAGGGTTTGTCAGTTCTGCAGAGACTGGAACACAATAGAGCTGCAGCACTGAACTCTTTCCTGTTACTCCTCCATTAGACGGATCAATAAATGCTGCATCTTCTGCTGTCAGAGGAGAACACAACAACACCAAACCCCAGAGAAACACAGAGAAGACTACAGTCGTGGAACAGTTTACACTGCAAAAAGTATTTAATTACTTATGATTTTTCAATGGTTTTCCAGTAATAGTATCTAAACAAAGATACATTTACTTGATAACATTAGAAAATCTCTTTTTTTTTTTCTTTTTGAAAAATGGTATCAAAATTTGGTTAGTTTTTGCCTTTGCAACAGGGTAATTTTTTTTTTAAATAAATATTATTATTATTATTAATAATAATAATAATAATTAAAAGGGAAATAGGAAAATAATTTTTTTCTTGCCCCTTTGGCAGATATTTTTTTTCTCATTTTCAGCAAAACTTTTTTTTTTTTTTTTGCCATGTATTTGCATTAGTTTGTGGTATTACCATCACTACTATTTCTCATATAGATTAAGAATGTGAGAGTATTTAAGATTTGAAATGAGATCTTTTTTTTTAGTTCTGGTTCATATTTTAACACTAAGACAATGGGGCAATGTAAACGGTTTCCAGGACAGTTTTAATTTTAATGTCACATGTAACTAACTAACTAACTAATTAACTAACTAAATAAATAAATAAATAAAACTCAAAAATGTTACTAACCCCTGGGACAAAAAAATTGCCCAAAGTTACAGAAGCGCTCATGTGGTCTTATTTACTAGCCTCTGAAACACCATTATTGCTTTGTTTTGTTTTTGGGTTTTTTTGTTTTGTTTTTTTTGTTTATTATTATTTAACACTGTAAATATCACTGTAAAAATATATTTTTTGACTTGACTCTCTCTGAACTGTATATTCAACATTATTTAGCCAAAAAAGTATTTTTTCTTAACGTGTCTATGCGTTATACTTGTTTGCGAGCTGTTGACATGCATTTTCCAGCAGAGGGCAGACTAGTTCACAGCAGAGACTCTCAGCTTCAGTGAGTGCAAACTTACTGGAGGAAAACATTTCTAATACTGACTTGTTGAAAAGTGTTGAACACATTATACGTATTTTAGAAAAAAGGCTGATAATGTATTAGAAAAGCATTAAATAATACTTCATGTGGTGGCTTCACAATCCGTTCTAAAGGTGTTTGACTCTAAGATGCTTGAACATTGATGGTCTTGAATCCGCGCAGGACAGTGGGTGGATTCATCAACACTAAACTAGCATAAAGCATCTTGGCACCCGGCATCCTAGGAGTGAAATTAATGGGCATCCTCATGGTTTCTCGAGGCCGGATTGTAAGCCTGAAATATGAGGAAAAGGACATTTAGGGAGCAACAACAGGCAAGCATCACTTTTACTGTTACAAGCATCACTGTTACTGCTGCTCATGTTTAGGTTTAGTGATTTACACAGAGGTTCATTTTAGGCCTAGATAATGGGGAAAATCTACTGTTTAAACACAACTGAACTTACACTAGACTAGAGATTCTGCGATATGCATACACACAGAAACTGAAATAACCTGTGATTCAGAAATGCTGACAGACAGGTGTGTAACTTTTAATAGACACAGCTGTACACTGTGTACACCTTCCCAGTGTACACATGTAGCCTATCTGATTGAACTCAACTGTTTGACGCCCATCAGCGACTTGTTCACACAGACTCACTCTTCAGGTATGTGAACAAAAATTCATCACGGTAACCATAGTTTCTGCTAAAATACTGTTACTACTGTAAAATCAAAATGAATATGGGATCTATCTTAAATTGTAAGAATCTTTCTATTGTTTTTTAATTACTTTTTAATTACAGTGATGGATAATGTGGCTTTATTGTACTGGAGTCACTGTTGTACTTGCATTGATAAATTTGGATAGGAGTTGGAAGATGTCAGCATGACAGTGGGAAATGGGTGTGGATAGAAATGGATGAATATGGATGTGTAATTATTTTAATATATAAAAAAATGACACATCCATATTCATGACTGATGGGGCGTGTTTGGGAAACTTGTTTCATTACAGTCATTTGCTTGTATGATTATGTTGTGAATTTATTTGGTGATCGCTCAGAAATGAAAGACTTGAAACACTTCATGTACCTTGTTTGAAATTTCTCCTGAAGTCCTGAACAGGCTACAGTCAGTTCACCGCTCACTGCATTGCTGAACGGGTTGGTGAAGGTCACTGTGGCCACTTGCTGTGTATTGATGACAATATACTCGTTCTGAACCTGGAAGAAAAAAAAAAATCTTGATAACAATTTATACATGACGCCTTCATGTATAATGCATTATAAAGGTGTTCGTACAATATTTGCATGTTGTAATGCATGATACCATTTCCATAAATAATTGTAACCAAAATTAACATGCATTTTTATATTTGATAATTATTTGTGAGAAGAAAGTAAGAATTGTAAGATATAAAGTAAATAAAATATTTGTGCTGTGGTGAAAACGGCTTCCATAGAAATTAATTGTTTGTTATGTATTTTAATGCATTATACTTTCCAAGGTGTAACAATAAATAAAAGAATTTTATGTTTTAATATAACTGTGGTTACAGTTATTAATAAGATCATGCAATGCATTATAAGGTGCGTTACAAGACATAACTGATGCAATAAAAATACGTTTATAATGTATTATATATAAAGGTCTCAAGTAAAGTGTTACCAAAATCGTTCCCACATAGGATCTATGATACTGAATTGATGCATGTCTTTATTAAGTAGATTTTAAAAAACAATCTGAAAATGGTTTAATTTGTAACTAAACAAACGTCTTGTCGTTTCATCTTACTAACTGCATTCCCAACACATTAAAGGAAGGGACTCTATTTTGTCCTTTGGGAAATGATTGGTCAAGTCAAACAACAACATTACAGTAAATGGCAACATGGACTGGGCCAGCATATACCTGTATATTGAGGGAAGGGCTGCGGATGTTGAACTCCTCTGAAGCCAGCACACTCTCCTGAGACTTCACATCCTCAATAACCACAGCCAGGTTAATCAGAGAATTCTCCGCAGCCTCCGTCAGCATGTAGTCGTTGAAGGAGATCTCATGGTGTATAGTCACAGCTGGTGGAGTACAAGAAACATGAATCATGGATTTGACAGAGCAATTCCTAATGAGTCAGTTCGCCACCTTTTGGCATTCAAAATCATATGATCCATTAAAATCCATTTAGGTGTTTTTGACTTGGAAGTAGACAAAATGTGTGATGCATACTGGCTGTGTTCAGAATGGAATATTATCTTACTACACAATGTTCACTGCCCACTATTTAAAAAAAATATATATATATATAGTAAATGAACAGTATGCAGTATGCATTCCATGATGAACATTTCAGACAGTAGTACACTGTAAAAAAAATAAAAAGTTGAGCCAACTTAAAAGTTTAAGGCAACCAGCTTCAGCAGATGTTTGAGTTTTCTCAACTTATCTTTTAGGAAATTTCTGTTTTCTCAACTTTTTGTTGTATAAACTTAACTCAAAAATCTGCTGAAGCTGGTTGCCTTAAACTTTTAAGTTTGCCCAACTTTTTTTTTTTTTTACAGTGTAGGCTACATTTTTGGTCATGTGACACCAACAAAATGCATGTGAGTGACATCCAGCTTCGCTTCAGAAGGCCTTTATTAACCCCCCGGAGCAGTGTGGAGTACTTTCTTTGATGGATGGATGTGCTTTATTGGACTTCAAAATCTCAACACCCGTTCACTCCCATTATGGAAGAGTCAGGAATTTTTATTTATTTTATTTTTTAATATAACTCTGGTTGTATTTGTCAGAAAGAATAAAGTCATAAACACCTAGGATGGCTTGAGGGTTAAGTTGAGAGTAAATGATGGGGTAATTTTAATTTTTGGGTGAACTATCCCTTTAAGATTTTATGGGGTATTTCAATCCACCCCTTTTAACCCATCCATCCATTCATATTTTTTTATGTTGTGCTATACCTTGTAAGGCTTAATTTTTTTAAAAGGAAAATAAGTTTGGCTGCAAAAACCTAAAGTTGTAGTTATACATTTTAAGCTCATTTTAAGTAATTTTGTAGTTCGCTATCGTTTGCAGAACTCTTACTTTCTTTTGGGCCAATCATCACATTGCCGTGAGCCTCCCAGAAGCTTCCAGTGGGATTGCGGTTGTACTCCTTGTTCTGAGCGTTCACATGTTTTCTCAGCAGTTTCGGAACAGCGACATAATTAGTGATTATGACGTTGAAAGAAATGTTTTCTCCTACTACAGGGGCTTTCAAAAGCTGGAGAGAAACTGCAATGCCCTGAGGTGCTGCAAGAAAGGAAATGCCAAATGAAATGTTGGATCACTCCATTCAGTCATATTACTCAAACAAACAAAGAAATGGAAAACAAAATGCTAGAACTTACCCACTCTTCCTGTAGCACCTTCACCTCTACGAGCTGGAAGAAAGTTTTTTTTTTTTTTAAATGCAGATAAAAAAACAACAATATTTAAATCTAAATAATAATGGATATATATATATATATATGTACACACACACATACATATATTTTCATTTATTTATTATTATTGTTATTACTGTTTTTCAGATTCTGATGCTAGTCAGATGGATTACACACGTCATCTTACAAAAATGAAAAGCTAGAGTGACTTACCATTAGTGCTCAGTGCATTAACTGTGCTGTCATCTAAATGTGAAAGAAGGAGATTTTTGTATAAAACTCCCAGTAATTTAACGGTAAGTATTTTGTATTTTTCTGTCTCTTACCCATCTCAGTTTTGTATTCAGACGTGATGTCCTGCATGCGCATGGATCCTGGATGTTTGGTGCAGATCAGAGCTCCAACTCTGTTTTTATCAATGCTGGTTGATAATACTTTCCCATCTCTGATGATTACTGTTTGCACATTCGCATTCACTGCTGCGTAAACGAACGGCACGTCGTACTGCGCCTCCACCTTCCGATGATAAATGGCTTTAACAGCAGCAGGGCCACAGCGGAACATTTCTGTGATGGAATATTGATGTTTAAGCATGATTATCATCAAATTCCTCAAAAAATAGCATGCTTTGGAGAAAATGAATGTAGGCAGCTCACTAGGTTTTGGAACAAACCCCACAACTAAACTGGCCCACCAGACCAGTATATAAGTATTTTCAGCAGGAATAAAAAAAAAAACATGAGTTTTCCATATGCATTAGCCTTGTAAAAATCACTGTAATGACAGACCTGAGCTCCTCTCTTGTGGCGTGGGGTCAAGAACCTGCCATCCGTCATAACCTCGACCCAGATCAGGCCTCTTCATCCAACTCTCCACCCACATATGAAAGTTCCTGAAAAAGGACAAACACCTTTAGCTCACATTTTGACAGAATAAAAATCCTGAAACAATGAACTGCTCCTTTTTAATGCAATCAGATCATGATTATTTGTATACTGTAGCCTAATGATGATGCAGACGTGTTTACCGAAGCATAAGGAAAAACATTAAAGTACTAAAGATTAAAAAATTCAGAAGAAAAAATAGTTTTATTCTGCTTCTGCATTAAGTTGATTAAAAGTTATAGTGTTACAAAAGATTTCTATTTCAAAAAAAAAAAGTTGTTCTTTTGAACTTTCTATTCATCAAAGAATCCTGAAAAACGTGAAAGTGAAGTGACATGTGGCCAAGTATGGTGACCCATACTCAGAATTTGGGCTCTGCATTTAACCCATCCAAGTGCACACACACAGCAGTGAACACACACACACACAGAGCAGTGGGCAGCCAATGCTGCGGCGCCCAGGGAGCAGTTGGGAGTTCAGTGCCTTGCTCAAGGGTCTCACCTCAGTCATGGTATTGAGGGTGGAGAGAGCGCTGGACATTCACTCCCCCCACCGACAATCCCTGCCGGACCTGAGACTCGAACCTGCGACCTTTGGGTTACAAGTCTGACTCTCTATCCATTAGGCCACGACTGCCCCCAAAAAATAAAATATATCACAGTCTCCACAAAAATATGAAGCAGCACAAGTGTTTTCAACATTGATAAAAATCAGAAATGTTTCTCGAGCAGCAAATCAGCATATCAGAATGGAATAAATTACATTTGAACATATATTCACCAACAGTTATTTTAAATTATAATTACTGTTTTCGCTGTATTTTGGATCAAATATGGATTTTAGCATAACTTACCAGATGCTATCCCTGCCGATGGGTAATTTTTCCCCCATCTCGTTGTAATATTCCTCGATCACCATATTTCTGTTTGTGTCGTGGGCGGAGTTGAAGATAGTGATGACTCGAGTCGGAATGCCTAGGGCTCTCATTACTATTACACAAACAAATGCATTTAATATTGATCATCAAAAGCACCAATTAAATTACAACATAGTCACACACTCCCACACTGTTTCAACTGCAGATTATTTTTGTTCAGTCCATGAAACACCAAAAGAAATTGGCCTTTTTTGAGTGTGGTATTATAAATCACCATTCACTTTCACTGTATGAGAAAGAGCTCCTTTTGTGTTTCACAGCAAAGAAGATGTGAGATTTTTAAGTAAATTAACCCTTTAAAGCACACACACACACACACACAAACACACACACACTAAGAAAAGATTGGGGTCAGTAAGATTTTTTGAAAGAAGTCTCTTCCAGTATGCTCACCATTCATTTGATCAAAAACTGTAAAAACTTGTGAAATATTATTACAATTTAAAATAACATTTTTTTTATTTGAATAAATTGTAAATTATAATTTATTCCTGTGATCAAAACTGAATTTTCAGCATCATTACTCCAGTCTTCAGTGTCACATGATCCTTCAGAAATCATTCTAATACACTGAACATTTCTGAAACATTTCTGATTATTATCAATGTTGAAAACAGTCGTGCTGCTAAATATTTTTGTAGAAACTGTGATACATTTTATTTTTCAGGATTCTTTTTGAACAGAAAGTTCAAAAGAACAGAATTTATTTGAAACACAAATCTTTTGTAACAATATAAATGGCTTTACTGTCACTTTTGATCAATTTAAAGCATTCTTTCAAAAAGAAAAAATAATCACATTGACCCCAAACTTTTGAATGTAATGACTTCTATTTGTCCCACTTGTACACATGACAGCAGCAAACACCCAGCACTGTCCGTATTTCACAGGCCTGAATTGTGTTTCTGCCCACTTCCTGAGAATATCTGCGCTGCTGGACCACTGTGAAGGGTTGACGCCATCGCTGTAGTCATCTGACCAGTTTCCCAATAACACCCCTCTATCATCATTAGAGTTCACCTGTTTAGAAAGACAGAGAGACTATATTAATACACGAAGAGAGAGAGCAGAGAGGAGAGAATGAGAGCAGATCCTCACCATCGCTGAGATCACGCGGCCGATGTAAACCGGATTGCTGCGGTTCTGCAGATCTTTACCCATGTCTGCTTGATGTTGAGGACTCAGCTGCAGCAATTTCATACAGATGTCCAGTATCCCTTTTTCATACTGAAAACACATTAATGCATGATAGGAGTTAATGTGAAGCTGTTTTTCAGTGCTGAGCTGTCAGTCAATGATCAAACATCTCACCTGATCAAACGACCAGGGCCTGGAATCGATGTTCCCGGGGCTGCCTTTAAACAGCAGGCCGATATCATTCCTGATAAATTCATTCCTCAGATCCTCCGACTGCAGGAACACCGAATCAGCTGCAGAAAAACACAATCATTTGTTTGTTTTATTGGTGATCTTTGTGTAAAGACAATAAATGGAAGCAGTAAGTGATAAGAAGCTACGCATTACTGTGATTTTAGCAGCATATAAAGTGGCAGCAAAAGCAACGTATAATTACACTATTACAATACAATTTTCAATGTATAATTACACTACCATTCAAAGCTTTTTCTTTTTCTTTCTACTTTTATTCAGCAAGGATGCATTAAACTGGTCAAAAGTGACAGTATGGCACTACAAAAGATTTAGATTTCAAACAAAAGCTGCTCTTTTGAAATTTCTATTAATCAAAGAATCCTGAAAAATAAGATGTATCACATTGTTTCAAAATAAAATATAAGAATGTTAGCAGCAAAAACCACTCTGTTTTTCAGCCTGCCAAGTAACTGCGTACTATCAAGGCATTCGGTTTTGTATGGACACAGACAGCACTCACCTTGGCACCAGGGGTTGCAGAGGAGCGTGAACTGGCCGAGCGAGTGTGTTCTCACAGTCAAATGGGTCTCGACTCTCAGCTGAAGCCTGTAGACGCCGACAGAAGCAAACGCAGGGCTGGACAGTGATACCAATAGAGCATGGGGTCCAGTCGGATTTGGGATGCTCCTCTCCAGAACGGCGCTCCATTGAGTCAGAGAGGGCTGTCCGAGCCTGGTGACCGGGACCTCCACAGACAGCGGACCTGCGGTGAGGAGAGAGGAGTGGGTACTTTTACATTTGCACATATTGATGTAAAATTATACAAAATTTTAAAAAAATGTCAGGGTTTACTCTCCTTGTGAGGACATTTGGTCCCCATATAATGTAAGCAAAACCTAACCCCCTCACACACACATGCACAAACATACCTAGAACAATTCGGAAGATCAGTTTTTCCTTCAGTGGATCAAATGGCCACCCTTCATATCTCATTAGTACTGTGAAGGCCTGTCCTCTCCGCAGAACCAGAGTGCTGGAGCTCAGACCGTCGGTCTTGTGCCGGATCTGGTTTTTCATCTGTTGCAGGTCGATACTCCAAAGTTTGAACTCTGTGACAAAAATGGTCAAATTATTTTTGAGGCAGCTGCAAATGTTTTTAATATAAAAATATAACTAATTTAAAATTGCAAGAAAAAAAAAATTCTTGAAATACTTTTTAAATATAATTTCATTCATTTTCAATATTTTTCAAATAAACAGTGTTCTAAATTATCTTCAGAAAAGCTGTATTTAAGCAAACAAAAATAGAACTTAATGTTTAAGTGTTTAAAGTTAATAGCAATTAATTAATTAATCATTTATTATAGCAGAGTAAATAGTAAAGTAAAATAGATTAAATGCAATAGGCTTATAAATATAACTCAAGAACTTATTGTAAAAGGTTTAGGAAAAGGTCTTTAAGTAAAAGAGTAATAAAAAAATAAAATAAAAAACAGAAATAATTCAAAAATTTAGAAGCTCACCATCCATGATGCTGTGTTGTGGTGTGCTGTTTGATTCAAATTCTTCATTTATTGTGCTTTTTATATGGAATCCTTCTGCCCCTCCCTGTTCACCAAAGTTGCCAGACCAGATTCACGTGAAAGAACCAACACCTCAAACAATTACGCAATCATACATACGTGAGCACTGTGTTTCAGCAGGTGGATACAGAATGTGCAGGCTCAGACATCTGTGTCATCTAATGCCTTATACCTACAATGCAGGATATTTTTCATGTCCTCATCATACTGACATATGCTATTTATTTATTTATTTATTTCTGTATGTATGCACACTCTCAGAAATAAAGGTACAAAAGCTGTCACTGAGGCGGTATCTTTTCAAAAGGTACGTTTGTACTTAAAGGGTTCATTTTGGTACCTTAAAGGTACATATTAGTACTTAAAGTGTACATATTTGAACCTAATAGGTACAAAAGTGTACCTTTTGAAAGGGTACCACCCCAGTGACAGCTTTTGTACCTTTATTTCTGAGAGTGTATGTATGTATGTATGGTTGTATGTTCGCTCATTCATTCAGCCAGTCAATCATTCATTCAAGAGTTTTTTCTGGTCCTGATTGGATGAGCCGTTTCACCATTTGTATCACTCTGTTTGCAGCATTTCTCACAGCGAGTGTCATGGCGGATACCCAAACCCACAATAATTTAATAAATAATATATCAATAAAATAATATCTGATGTTACGCCATATAATGTAGTTTTAACAGTTTTTTTAAGGTAAGAAAGTGGTTTAGACTTTAAAACAAAGTTTTTGGCTGAGGGAAAGTTTCATAACTTTATATATTTTTTATAAAACTTTAATGCTTAACCAGAGCTCTGCCTTTGTACTCTTGACTGAATTGCTTAGCAACTAATGGCTATTGTGGTTTGTGAGAGTGCTCATATAATGTGTGTGTATGTGTGTGTGTGTGTGTGTGTGTGTAAAAATAGCAATTAATTAATGCTAATTTAAATCAAAACACAGACACAGAAAAATGAAATTTAAAGCAGAATAAATAAAGGCAGTATAACAGGTTATATTGATGTACAATTACAAATGAAATAATATAATTTTTGTTTGTTTGTTTTTTGCATTACAGTATGATAATTGAGTGTAAAAATGGAAAATAAAATCTTAACAGTTTTTTTTAAGACTTTTGGAAAGATGTTTTCTTTAAGCAAAATTAATGCAATCAACGCAATGCAATTTTTTTTTTTGGTTCTGGGGAAAAACAGGTTTTGTGCAATTCAGCCCTCAGAGAATGCTAATAGTGAGTCTTGGAGTGTTATTTATTTATTTATTGGTTGGTATTTTCATTGTTGCTTGAGAGCTTTATTACTCTGCATTGTATGGACTGTATGCATTTATAAAGCATGTCATTGCGTCTACAGCCACGGAAAGGGCCTGAGATCATTACACTCCCTTACTCACACCAGTGAAACTGAATATATAACAACTCATGACAGATATATAACGGATAAGCAATGGAGGGGATGTGGTGCTTGGTTTCACTCCCAGATCACTCGTTCACTCTGCCCATTTTTCGAGGGACTCTGATTATGACACTCTCATTAAGTAGGAGGATTATGACATACTGTATACGACATAAAACAACCTCTGTACGTATTAGGAAAAAACTATGAGAATGAGAATGAGCGTTATTGCCAGGTATGTTTACACATATGAGGAATTTGTTATAGTGACAGATGGTATTTACATTATTATCAGATATTATTTACATTATCAGTACAGTTATTATCAGCATAGTCTTTGTAAATGTATTTCATGATCTACTGTCTCAAATGCTGCACTTACAATGAGAAGGATTAAAATACAGCAAGAACCAGAGTCAAGCGTGCATGAGAAAAATGTCATCGGTAACCGTGAGTACTGTGTTGTTCCCTGAAACCAGACTGTTCAATTAAATCAGACATGTATTTCAACCGTGATGCTACATGATCAAGTTGTTCTGAGCTATTGGATATGCTGAGGAATTCATATAAATCAGGAAGATTATTTATAAACCAGTCTTCTGATGGTTCTACCATATTTGTAACAAAGAGTTGAATTTGCAGCTTTAGATATGTGGAGTGTTCACGAGACTAGATAATGATCTGATATATCATTGCTCTGCTACAGAATTTCAATTCCATTAATATCACTTCCATTTCTAGAGAGAAGAGCGGCACCACCCCTGGAGGGATGGAGACCATCTCTTTTCAACTGGTCAGGTCTACCACAAAAACTCATACAATTGTCTATGAAACCTATGTTATTCTGCAGGCACCACTTAGACATCCAGTCATTGAGTGACGACAGTCTGCTATGTATCTCATCACCACAGTAAGCAGGGAGGGGACCAGAGCAGTGTCTGTACTTGCAAGTTCACACACCTCTTTAATGTTATATTTAGCAGTGGTGGAGGTAACGAATTACAACTACTCACGTTACTGTAATTAAGTAGTTTTTTCGGGTACTTGTACTTTTTTGAGTATATTTTTTAAGCGCATATGTCAGGCGCTCTGGCTCCCGGTAAACATTGGACTATGGTGGGTGGTGTCTCTATTTTCACGTTCCGTACAATAGAATCACCAATAACTAGGGCACTTTCATCAAATTTCTCAGTGGGCACGTCACTGAGTGGGGAGAAGCTGTTTAATGTTTTGATCGGAATGGAAGAGTGGTGTTTTGACCCGCGACTATGCTGCTTCACAGCCACCCAGTCGCCCTGCTGTGGGGGCTCTGTAATCCCTGCTGCTGACAGAGACAGATATGCTGAACATGTGGTAAGCGGTGCAGGTGACAATGCCATTATTAACCATGATTGTAGAATAATTCCAACTCACCACAGTTGTTTAATAAACTCGTAAAAAACGGAGGGAGAGATAAAAGAAACAAAGCGAGACAAAAAACAAATGGAGATGCGATTGATTAACACGCTAACGAAATGCTAACGTGTTGCTAACATGCAGCACTGACGTTAACGGTTTAGTATAAAAGATTAAAGGCAAAAGATGTCAGATTAGTTTGGTAGATAAAGTCAGAAATATGGTGAGCATTAAATTATATTTTCGTGGTTTAAACCACAGTAAGATGGAGTATTAGTAAGATAGATTCCAACAGAAAAACAAACCAAGCTACAAACGCAAACCACTCAGCAACACAGCAGACAGGAACAATAAATAACAAAAAATATTTTTTTAGTCAAATACAGTCTAGACTAGGTCAAGGTTCCACCACGGTTCCTGCAGCCAAAACTTCCTTTTTTCCATAAGATCAACAGCACACCAGACACCAGCTAAATCCTCAAAACATTCAACTCTCTCCTCTGTCCCCCTCTGCCACCTCCCACCACCTCATTTACAGTTGATGATTTTGCTAATTTCTTCACAGACAAAAATACTTACTTCAGCAGTCAGTTCTCAGCTCCACACACCCAGTAACTCACATCAAACACTCACACAACTGACCATCATCTCCTCCTACTCTCCTATTATTAAGGAAGAAGGCTCTAAACGTCTCCTCTCCAGCCACCCTACCCCCTGCCCTCTAGACTCCATTCCCTCACATCTCATGCAAGCTATTTCTCCTGCACCTCTACCTTCACTCACACACATCATCAACACATCTCTTCTCACAAGCATTTTTCCCACTGCATTCAAGCAGGCTCAGGTAACCACACTGCGCAAAAAAGCTACATTAGACACTTCACTTGTTGAAAGCTACAGACCCCTTTGAAAACAAAATCACTCAAACACATTGTTTTCAACTAAATGTCTTTCTTCCTTTCACAGAACAACCATTCAACATGTAGCCATTCAACCAAAGAGCTGATCAGTTCATCCAAATCTTGAGTTTTCATTCTGTTAGATTTATCTGCTGCTTTCGATACTGTGAATAATCAAATCCTTCAGTCCATCCTCTCATTGCTGGGCATCACTGGAACTGCACTCTACTGGCTTGAGTTTTACCTCACAGTACTGTAGATCCTTCAATGTTGCTTGGGGAGGAGAGGTATCCAAATCACATAACCTGGTCACTAGGGTTCCTCAGGGATCAGTTCTTGGACCCCTCCTCTTTTCTGTATACACAACTTCACTGGGACTTCAACTTCATAGTAAAATTATTAGAAACCGTGTAATATAAGTTGAAAGTTATTACTAAAATTTAAAATTATGAGATAAATGTCCAAATTGTAAAAAATCTGAAATTATGAGATACAATTATGAGAAATTAAAAATTTTACAAGTTGAAATCATGACGTAAAGGTCATAGTTATGGAAAATTATGAATAAAAATAATAATTGACAAAAGTCTAAATTATGTTAAAAAAATTGTAATAATGAAATGCTAAATTTTAAGATAAAATGGAATTATGACAATAAAAGGTTTAAATTGATTAAAATTAAAATTACCATGTCAAAATTATAAGATAAATTGAAGTTATGACAAATGTTTAAATTATGACATAAAAGTCAAAATTATGACAAAAAAAAATCATCATGACAAAAAGTCAAAATTATGAGATACTAAGAAATTATGAGATAGAAAGTCAAAATTAGGAAATATGAGTTCAAAATAACTAAGCGTGACATACATCTGAAATGGTTAAAGACAGTATATGACTCTCCCAGTGTTGTGCTGAGAGCAGACAGTGTAGCGTAAAATAACTCAGCTGAGGTTTTTTTGACATATTGAACTTTTGTCAAGACAGCACATTACACAACGACGACATACGCATTGTTTGTGCGTTTGTGGGCGTGTGCGCATATATTTGCATATAACTTTACATGGAAGATCTGTCATGAAAAAATTCTGCCAGCATTGGCAATACATCACACACACAGCCGCATGAGTTTGGATGATGATGAAATTGTCAGTTTATACTGTAGCAAATGATCTGATGAAGGATTGGATTGAACAAACTGGTGATTAATGCCTCAGGAGTTCTACACTATGACCATACAACCTAAGAAAAAGAAACTGAATTCAAAGAGAAAATAAATTATTTATCTTGCCTCTTTGGTGGATATTCTTTTTTGTTTTCTGCAAGACTCACTTAATTTTGAGATTTTTTCATAAAACAAGGCTTAACATCTTATGTCATTTTGATTCTTAAGGATTCTTGAGAATGTTTAGATATTTGGGTAACACTTTAGGTCACACTTTATATTAGGTGGCTTTAACTACTATGTACTTACATCAAAAAATAAGTACAATGTACTTATTGAGGTCATATTGTATTGCAAAACACTTTTGCTGCTATTGAGGTGGGATACGGGTAAGGTTAGGGAGGTATGGGAAGGTTTAAGGGTGGGTTAAGGTGTAAGGGATGGGTAAACAGTGTAATTATAAATGTAATTACAGAATATAATGTTTAATAATTGTATTTTCATACTTTATTAACGATAAATTTATCATTTCTAAATTATTACGTTATTTACAAACCAGTTATTTAGGCGTTATCAGTGGTTCATAAGATCATTTAGAAAGTGTAAATAAATGATTAATAAACTATATAAATGTACATTTATAAATCTTATGTAGACACATGACAATAGTGGCTCAGTGTATTAATCAATGCTTTATTAACACATATTCCCGCTGTAATTCATGATTAAGTCAGGTAGTTATAAAACATTCAGTAGTTCCCAGCCATATATTTTTGTGAGCTCATCTAAAGTGAGGACTATTTATACCTTGTAAAACATTTCCAAAGGAGATTTAAAGGCTCATTTATCTTCCAAACAGAAAAGTTAAACAAACAGAACACAGAAATATTTTAGACTTGATAAAAAATGGAAAATAAACCTCTGCCATTTTAAAGAAAAAAAATAAAATAAAGATTCAAGTGTACAGTTGTACAGTTAATTTTTTTTGCATCTTGAAATAAATATTTCTGAGTTCTGTATCCCTCTGTTGTGTTTATTTTTTCTGTTGGGAAGATGACTGAGCCTTTAAATCTCCTTTGTAATAGATATGCTTATAAATCAAGAACAGGGCATTTATAGCTGTATTTATAAACTGCTTACTAATGACAATTAATGTTGGAACAATGCTTTATTAAGGATAAACTTACTATTTACTAATGCTTACCTAATGATTCATAGCGTGCAGTTATTATAGTGTTACCGATATTTGTTTAGCTATATCACTGTTACCGATTCTCATAAGGATTAATAATGTGAGACAATTTAAGACTTAAGACTTCTAGCTTAATTTTATGTTTTAGCACTAAAGCAATGGGTGGGGGAGTGGTTCCAGTTTTAATGTCACATGTCTTTTTCAGAATGTCAGTATTTGAAATATTTGCTCTCACTGAAGCTGACAGTCTCTGCTGTGAATGACTTAACTAGTCTGCCCTCTGCTGGAGAATGCATGTGAACAGATCTCAAACAAATGTAATGCATGGACATGCTTTATTTTCAGGATTGTGCCAAAATAATCTTGAAAACAAGTCAGTGAATCAAGTCAGATTTCACAGTGATGTTAAAAAAAAAAAATAGAAAGCAATCATTTCTAAATGTGTTTCAACCACTAGTGCAGCACTTCATGAGGGTTGACAATCATTTCTGCAGGTGTTTGACTCTAAGATGCTTGAACATTGATGGTCTTGAATCCGTGCAGGACGGTGGGAGGATTCTCCAACACTAAGCTAGCAGAAAGCATCTTGGCTCCTGCCATCCTGGGAGTGAAACTGACGGGCTTCTTTATGGTTTCTCGAGGCTGGATCGTAACCCTGAAATATAAAACACAGGACATTTAGAACAAAAACAGGCAAGCATCACTTTTACAGTTACAAGCATCACTGTTACTGCTGCTCATGTTTAGGTTTAGTGATTTACAAAAGAGTTTAAAGTGTATATAATGGTGTAAATCTGCAGGTTTAACACACAAATGAACTCACATGAGTTTTTGTGATATGCATATGATTACAGAAGTTCGTCAGAAATGCTGACTAACAAGTGTGTACTGACACTTTTAACAGACACTGTAGCAGTGAAACTGATGTCAAAGATAATCATGTCAAAAATCTCAGAAACAACCCCTCCCACTGATTGAAAACTGTATGTACTCGACTGTTTGACGCCCATCAGACTCACTCATCAGGCATGTGAACTAAAATGATCATGACAAGCATAGTTTCTTTCATAATACCACTGTTACTATAAACTCAAAATAAATGAATATGGGATCTATTTTAAACAGTATAAGATTCTTCCCAGGTGAAAAAAAGTGCACTTCCATAATATACTTAATGTGCTCTATTTTCACGTGCTAATTTTGAAAATAGAGCACTTTAAGTACATTATGGAAGTGTACTTTTTTTAACCTGGGTTTCTGTTATTTTGTTAATTACTTTTTAATGACAGTGATGGATAATGTGGCTTTATTGTAGTAAAAAACTGGATTCACTATAGTATGATATTAAATATCAGGGTACTGTGTGTCATTTTTTGGATGTTAAAATACTTTCTCTTATACTGTACAAGCTAATGATGCAGATTCAAAGATTGTTTTTTTTTCTGGAAATTATAACAGTGTGACACTTTCTAAACATTATTCTGTTTATTTGAGCATTGTATCAACCAATGGTGTGTGTTTGGGGGCGGGGCTATATGTTTGCTGACCAATGGCAAACCAGTGTTTGGGAAAATCTGTTTGAAAACAGTCATTTGTGTGATTCATTTGTTGATGCTCAGAAAAGAGCTTTGAAGACTAAAACAACACACTTTACGCACCTCATTTGAGCCTTCTCCTCCAAGAGTCCTGAACCGGATACGGTCAGTTCTCCGCTCACTGCAATGTTGAACGGGTTCGTGAAGATCACCGTGGCCACTTGTGGCTTGTTAATGATGACCAAGAACTCATTTTGAATCTGGAAGAAAAAACGAATTGCTTTAGTTCTTTTTTACTTGTGAATTTAGTTATGCAAAAACATGTATAATGCATTATAAAATGTTGTAATGCATTATATGTATTATATGTTCTTAATTATAACCAAAATTAAAAATCATTATGATATTTGAAAATTCCTTCTTTTTTTAATGCATTATATTTTCTCAAGGTGTAACAATGATTAGAAAAGTATTATAATATTTTATAACTGTGGTTACAATTATACATGAGATCATGCAATGCATTATAAGGTGCATTGCAAAGCATAATTAATGCATTAAAATATTTTTATAATGCATTATAGATAAAGCCTTCAAGTAAATTCTCTTACATAATATCTATGATCTTGGAGTGATGCATGTATTTACTGTGTAGATATTAAAAAACATCTGAAAATGGTTTAAATTTGTCACCAAAAATTCTTGTTTCTTACGTAAAGTGGGTCAAGCGTAGAGGAGTTCATGTTTCTTTTGAAGCTAGTATAAATGTCCATGTTGGGCCAGCACATACCTGTATATCGAGGGTAGGGCTGCGGATGTTGAACTCCTCTGAAGCCAGCACTCTCTCCTGAGACTTCACATCCTCAATAACCACGGCCAGGTTAACCAGATAATCTTCCTCAGTCTCCTTCAGCATGTACTCCTTGAAGGAGATCTCATGTTTTATAGTCACAGCTGGTGGAGTACAGTAAACAAGATTCAGTCACGTGACCTCACAATTCATAATGAATCATTTTGCCATGTTTTGTGGTATTCGAAAGCATGTGGTCCAGATGGAGGTTTTTACAAGACTTGAAAGTAAAAGAATTTTGTTTTGCATACCAGCTATGTTCAATGTAATACATACTGCCTTATTTCAGACAGTAGTATGCTACATTATGGTCACATGATGCTTTCATGATGCAAGTGAGTGGCATCCAGTCATCATCTTATTTATTTATTTTAATTTTAAATTTCTGTAAATTTTTTTGGCAGTCTGACGAAATAATGAGTAAAATATTGTGATTAACTTGGGTGCACTGCATTTCAGGGTTTTGGCCTGTTTTACCAGAGGATAAAGACTGTACATTTTAATAATCTATATCTACCGAAAGCAACGTGTCAGCGTACAATAGCATATACATGTTAGCATCAGTTTAGATTTTATGGATTTAAATCCATTCATTTGAACTCAAAATCATCAGACTGTCACTTTTCTATTATGTTTTGCTATGGCTTTATATTTTAAAAAGCAAAATGTGTTTGGCTGCACTGATTAAAAAATCTTTTCTTCCAAACCAACATTAGAGAATCATGATCAGATGGTAATATTTCTGCCATTTCATTCACCCCTACAGCAGAATAAATGTGTAAAACGCTTACGGGCTGTGATTATTTCTTTATTTTTTTTGGTTATGAATACATTTTAAACTCATTTTAAGCAATTTTTGCAGGATTCTTACTTTCATTCGGGCCGATCTTCACGTCGTCGTGAGCCTCCCAGAAGCTTCCAGTGGGATTGCGGTTGTACTCCTTGTTCTGAGCGTTCACATGTTTTCTCAGCAGTTTCGGAGCAGCCTCATTGTTAGTGATTATGACGTTGAAAGAAATGTTTTCTCCGACGACAGGGGCTTTCAGAAGCTCGAGAGAAACTGCACAGCCCTGAAGAACTGTATGAAAAGACATGACAGATCATTGCATTTACTCATATTACTCAAACAAATAAAGAGCAGTGTTTATGAGGAAAGGAACAACAAATGCTAGAACTTACCCACGATTTCCCTAGCACTTTCAGATTCACAACTGTGACGAATGCTTCTTTCGGCAACTTAGATGAACAACAAATTTAGAAGAAAATCATAGATATTTACATAAAAATATTCTCAAAATGGATTTAGTTGACACTGAGTTAATTTAACAGTTTGACATGCATGTAATTTTTTGTTAAATGTTTACTCAAAGTGTTCAAGAAACCTGCACTACAATTTCTATTTTTATTTTTGAAGTTGTAAGCAAACAAAGACAACTGAAGTGTGTTTTATCATAAAGTACTATTTTAATCTTACAACTTCTAAATTTCACTTTTAATTAATTGTTTTAATTGCCATTTCCTTGTAATTATGCGAGAAATTTACTCAAGGAAAACAGTGTTAATGTAACCTACACCAAGTAATTTTCATTGTCTTTACACTAGTCAAATAAATTACACACTTCAGCTTTAAACATTAGAAAGCTAGAATAACTTACCAGCAGTGAATGATACACGAGATGAATATTCATCTAAATGTGAAAGAATGAAATTTTTGTATGAAACATATTTTAACAGTAAAAATAATAATAATACTTTATTTATATTACACCTTTCAAACATAAAATGTGACTACAGTACATATAACACATTCTATAAAAAACAAACTTACATTTACAAAGTAAACTAACTGAAAGCCAAGATTAAAAAAAAGCAATTTTTAACTTGCATTATACTAAGTGTACTAGCTTCCCTAATAACTGATGGTTTTGGAACATAATTTACAAAGGTTGCATCTCCAATTTTTTTTCCTTCAAGAACTGGGAACCTCCAATAAACCTGTATTCTATGATCTTAAAGTACTGGAGTATAATTAACAAGAGAACTGGTAATGTAATTAGGTCCTTGCCCATTACAGGCTATATACGTAATAAGCAGGGGCCTCATGTATAAACGTTGCGTACGCATGTATAAAAGAGTGCGTACGCACAGTCAAGAGCATCCGTACGGTGCGCACATATTTACGCCAAGTTTATTTTTTATGAATCCAAATACGTGAGTGGAAAACAGCGTACGCACATTTCTAGGCCCTTTTTGTGCGTACGCTGTTTTCCACGCACGCATTTGGATTTATAAAAAATAAACTTGGCGTAAATATGTGCGCACAGTACGGATGCTCTTGACTGTGCACTCTTTTTCCTGGAGTGAGAAAATTAATGAAGTAAACAAGGATTTTAAACTCTGTTTTCATTTCGATATACACATTAAATATTCCCCTCTCATTAATGGAGATAAGCACTGAAATTAGCTTGCATAAAGTCATTACGCAGAAGTTAAACCAAAATGATATGAATTTAGACATATTTGTAGTGGATGCACTTGATCGCTTTTCCTGTGGCATGCTGTGTTTTAATGACAGCGAGTGCTATAATAATTCATATTTATACTAAACTGCAGATCTCATGTTATGAGATTTTTTTTTTTTTTTTAGCAAGAACAATGATCAATGATGCGCACTTAGATACTGGTGGACACTGCTGAATTCGGTGGTCGAACGGTCCATTGTTCAATTTAAATAGGTCCAATGATGATAACTTACTGTACAACCGCAGCTGCACGGAGGTGTTGATGGCGTGTCAAGGCATATTCACAACATTATGAAAAATACCACTGTATTTGAAGGATACAGCTTGAAAAAAAACGGTAAGATTTGCGTGTTTCCTTTTTAAAATACTTTGTCAGTGATGCGCCAAATCAATTGTATTTGCACTGCAATAAATATAGGCTTATCTGTTTCCACTAAAAATAGCTAAAAGATGTTCACCTTTTCAGAAGAACTACATTTAATTTGATTTGAATTGTTTAAAACAATTGAAATACTATTTGGCCAATGGAAAAGAATGAGGGCAACTATATTCTAAAATAGGCTATTTATCTGAGAACTAATTTTTATGGATATTGAGATATTTATTCTAAAACATACTGGCTGATTTTGTACATGAGGCCCCAGGACTTTATAATCTATTCTAAAATTTATAGGAAGCCAATTATTCACTGCCATAAGGCAGGATGTGATGGAGTTAATAGCCACAGTGTCATTTGGCTCAGCAGAAATGTACAGTTGTGTATCATCAGCATAACTATGAAAACTTGCATCGTTTTCTTTGATGATATCCCCAAGTGGCAGCATATACAGTATAATGAAATAATAAAGGGCCAAGACTGCTTCCTTGTGGGACTCCATAATGGGATTTATGTTTCTCAGACACAATCTCCAAGTTGAACAGAGAAATTTCTCCCCTTAATATAAGTTTTAAACCAATTTAATACATTATCAGAAAGACCTACCAATTTTTCCAAATGATTTATTAAAATGTCATGGTCAGTTGTGTCAAACACTACACTCAAGTCTAAATGGACAAGAATTGAAACTTTATTTTTACCGGAATTAACTCTAAGATCACTTGTCATTTTTATAAGAGCAGTTTCGGTACTGTGATACTTTCTATGGCCAGACTGAAGCAATACATTTTTTTGTCTTTTATTAATCACTTTCTCTTACCCTCCTCAGTTTTGTATTCAGATGTGACGTCCTGCATACTCATGGATCCTGGACGTTTGGTGGAGATCAAGGCTCCAACTCTGCGTTTATCGACGCTGGTTGATAGTATCTTCCTATCTCTGACGATCATCGTACGCACATCCGCGTTCACTTCTGCGTAAATGAACGGCACGTCGTATTGCGCGTCCACCTTCTGCTCATAAATGGCTTTAACAGCAGCAGGACCACAGCGGAACATTCCTGTGACAGAATATGGATGTTTAAGCATGATTATCATTAAAATCCCAGCTCAAAATAATAGCATGCTTTGGAGGAACTGAATAGCATGCTATGTAGGCAGCTCACTAGGTTTTTATATATGTTAACCTAGTAAAAATCACTGTAATGACAGACCTGCGCTCCTCTCTTGTGGAGTGGGGTCGAGAACCTGCCATCCGTCATAACCTCGACCCAGATCAGGCCTCTTCATCCAACTCTCCACCCACACATGGAAGTTCCTGAAAAAGGCCAAACACTTTCAGCTCACATTCATTAAAAATCCTGAAACAATGAATTGTTCCTTTCCACCGCAATCAACTCAGGTTTATTTGTACTGTATACCGTAACCTAATGATGGTGCAGACACTTTTACTAAAGTAAAAGGAAAAGCATTAAAGGACTATAGAGGGGGACTATAAACATTTAAAATATATATATATATATATATAGATATATTTATTTATTGTGCAAGGATGTATTAAACCAATCAAAAGTGACAGTAAAAACATTTTGTAATGTTACAAAAGTTTTCTATTTCAAATAAATGCTGTTCTTTCGAACTTTCTGTTCATGAAAAAAAAATGTTTCACAGTTTGCACAAAAATATTGGTCAGCACAACTGTTTCCAACATTGATAATAATCAGAAATGTTTCTGGAGCAGCAAATCAGTATATTAGAATGATTTCTGAAGGATCATGTGACACTGAAGACTGGAGTAATGATGCTGAAAATTCAGCTTTGCATCACAGGAATAAATTACATTTTACATTCATATTAACATTAAAAAGTTATGTGACAGTTTACTGTTTTTACTGCATTATTGATCAAATAAATGCAGCCTTGGTGAGCAGAAAAGGCTTCTTTCAAAAACATGAAAAAATCTCACCAATGCCAAACTTTAGAACAGTAATGTATGTTTTTGGCACTATAACTACACTTTTTAGACTTCTAGGCTTTTTAGCGTAACTCACCAGATGCTATCATTGCCGATGGACAGTTTTTCCCCCATCTCATTGTAATATTCCTCAATCACCATGTTTGCGTTTGTGTCGTGAGCGGAGTTGAAGTTGGTGATGACTCGAGTCGGAATGCCAAGGGCTCTCATTACTATTACACAAACAAACACTTTTGATATTAATCATCAGTAGTACTAACTGAATTACCAACGGCCAATGAAATTAATACTTCAACCAAAAATGAAAATTTTCCCCCGCGCTGTTTCAACCACATTATTTTCGTTCAATCCACGAAACACAAAAGGAAAACACACATACACGCACACACTACCATTTAAGAGTTTGGGGTCGGTAAGATTTAAAAAAATATATATATGTTTTTGAAAGAAATCTCTTATGCTCACCATTTATTTGATAAAAAATTCAATAAAAAACAATAATATTGTGAAATATTATTATAATTTAAAATGTTTTCTATATAAATGTATTGTGAAAAAATCATTTATATTCCAGTGATCAAAGCTGAATTTTGTGAAAATATGAATTTTGATCAAAGCTGTCTTCAGTGTCCCATGATCCTTCAGCAATCATTTTAATTTGCTGACTTGATGCTCAAGAAACATTTATGATTACATAGAACCTTTGAACTTATAGAAAGTTCAAAAGAACACCATTTATGTGAAATCTTAATATTTTTTAATATTAGAAATGTCTTCAGCTTTTGATCAACTTAATGTATCTGAATAAAAGTATTCATTTCTTTAAAAAAGATTGCTCTGACCCCAAACATTTGAATGTAATGACTTCTGTTTATCCCACCTGTACACATGACAGCAGCAAACACCCAGCACTGTCCGTATTTCACAGGACTGAATTGTGTTTCTGCCCACTTCCTGAGAATATCTGCGCTGCCGGACCACTTTGAAGGGCTGACGCCCTCACTGTAGTCACCTGACCAGTTTCCCATTAACACTCCTTTATCATCATTAGAGTTCACCTGTTTAGAAAGACAGAAAGACTATATTTGTCACAAATCCTGCCCGTGGTCTTCCGTCCGATTGCCACCAGAGGTCATCCTTCCATTATATTGACTCCCACACTACACAGACTGTTTTGTGTCACTCTGGACTACATTTCCTACGCTCCACGTCACTGATTACACTGTCTCACCTGCAACCAATCACACACACTATATAACACCCACTCAGATCCTGCTCAGATCGCCGTGTATTGTTTAGCATTAGCTACTGATAGTTACTTTACGGAGCCTGCCCTAGTTTTCCTAGTCTAGTCATAGTCTTGCCTTTCCTGTTTTCAGATTCTTGCCTGTGTATTTCGGATTACCCTTTCGTCTTGCCGTTCGGACTCTGTTTGCCACTGCCTGGACTATTGCTGTGTACCTGGATTATCTCTCTTGCCCTGTTGGATATTGTTCGCCAGAGACTGACCACGTCTGTCCTTGGATTACTCTTTGTCTTGCCTATGCCATACCTGTTGTTGCTGTCGACCCATGCCTGTTTCTGACTATGTCATGGAATAAAGCTTTGCATATGGATCCACACGCTTCCTCTGTTCAGTCCGTAACAATATTAATACATGAAGAGAGAGAGCAGAGAGGAGAGAATGAGAGCAGATCCTCACCATCGCTGAGATCACGCGGCTGATGTAAACCGGATTGCTGCGGTTCTGCAGATCTTTACCCATGTCTGCTTGATGTTGAGGACTCAGCTGCAGCAATTTCATACAGATGTCCAGTATCCCTTTTTCATACTGAAAACACATTAATGCATGATAGGAGTTAATGTGAAGCTGTTTTTCTGTGCTGAGCTGTCAGTAAATGGTCAAACATCTCACCTGATCAAACGACCAGGGCATGGAGACGAAGTTCCTGGGGCTGCCTTTAAACAGCAGGCCGATATCACTCTTGACATATTCGGTCCTCAGATCCTCCGACTGCAGGGACACCGAATCAGCTGCAGAAAAAGACGATAATTTGTTTTGTAATCTGTGTGTAATTACAATAAATGAAGGCAGTAAGTTATAAGATGCTATGCATTACTGTGATTTTAAAGGTGTATAAAATGGCAGCAAAAACAATACAATGAAAGACATGAACTACTTTTTAAAAGACTGTTTGATTGTTTTTGATGAAAAAAAAAGTATTATTCAGCAAGGATGCTTTAAACTGATCAAAAGTGACAGTAAAGACATTTATAATGTTACAAAAGTTTTCCATTTCAAATAAATGCTGTTCTTTTGAATTTTCTATCCATCAAAGAATTTTGAAAAATAAAATGTATTCACTGTTTCCACAAAAATAAGCAGCACAACTGTTTTCAATATTGATAATAATCAGAAATGTTTCCTGAGCAGAAAATCAGCATATTAGAATGATTTGTGAAGGATCATGTGACACAAAAATAAATAAATAAAATATATAAATAAATAAAAATAAAATGAATAAATAAATAAAATAATTTTTAAATGAATTAAAAATAAATTAATTAATAGATAAATAATAAAATAATTTTTACAAAGATTTTAGAAAAGATACCTTGAAAGACCTATTTGAGAGGTAAGACTCAAACCACTGGAGTGCGGTATGCTAATAGGAGGATCTGGTGGTTATCTGTATCAAAAGTACTTGCCAATGTACATATTTTAACTTGGAATGAGGCTTTTAGATCAGAAAATCTTAACATCATGCATTTTCTTTAATTGAGTCCTACAAACATGAATGATTTCTCAAATAATGTCTCCAGATAAGAAGAGGTGCTTCTTCATTTACATTTCTAAGCAATGAGACTTAATGACAAGTGATTTGGACTATCAAGCAACTAGCGATCAATGTTCCCTCTAATTTTTTTTTCTCGCTGAGCAAAACTTTTCTCTATTGGGCGGACATTTCGGGCACGTGAGCAAAAACATTTTTTTTACCCTGTGTGTAACTTTTTAGTTTGATGTGTAATTTATATTTGATTTCACCCTTAATAATAATAATAATAATTTGTTACATTTATATAGCGCTTTTCTAGGCACTCAAAGCGCTTTACATACAAGGGGGAATCTCCTCAACCACCACCAGTGTGCAGCATCCACCTGGATGATGCGACGGCAGCCATAGAGCGCCAGAACGCCAACCACACACCAGCTTACTGGTGGAGAGGAGACAGAGTGATGAAGCCAATCAGTGTATGGAGATGATGGTCAGAGGCCAATGGGCAAATTTTGGCCAGGATGCCAGGGTAACACCCCTACTCTTTTTCGAAGGACATCCTGGGATTTTTAATGACCACAGAGAGTCAGGACCTCGGTTTAACATCCGAAGGACGGTGCTTTTTACAGTATAGTGTCCCAGTCACTATAAATGTTTACAGTATAGTGTCCCAGTCACTATACTGGGGTGTTAGGACTAGGGTTGGGTATCGTTTGTTTTTTTTTCGATACCGGTGCCAAATCGATACTTTTAAAACGGTGCCGGTGCCTAAACGGTGCCTGAACCGATACTTGTTATATTTATTTATTTATATATATATATATATACACACACACACTGTATATGGAACTCATGAAGCTCCAGGAAATCCTAAATATGGACAAAGGCATTGCTATAGCTGTAACTGAGTAAACAGAAG
This sequence comes from Tor tambroides, assembly GCA_021397915.2. Taxonomy (NCBI): domain Eukaryota; kingdom Metazoa; phylum Chordata; class Actinopteri; order Cypriniformes; family Cyprinidae; genus Tor; species Tor tambroides. The sequence goes on from JAFVLL020022567.1 coordinate 30,877, forward strand.
ATATAAACGTTTTGAATGATAAAGCAAATACATTAAACACTCGACTATGACAATATATAGTTTGTCTGTGTTATTCAAGCCATCTGGTATTTTCATAATAAAGTATATTTATAATCCATTGCTAATCAATGCATTAGTAGCCTATGGAACATATTTTCTGCCTCATTCTGTGACAAGAAGCTACATCAGATCACAAAAGGAAGCATTTAACTGGTGTTGTGGACTAAAAAGGTTATAATGTTCTCTTTTGTTGGACAACAGGTTTAAAAACGTGAATACAAGATAATTTTAGCTTTAGGCATTTTAATTAAAACTAGGGCTGGGCGGAGTTTGTACGATATATATCGATATATTCTTTATAAGCGATACGGTATGAAGCAATACCGTTAATATTGATATACAGTTTGATACGAGCGCATCTGAAAAAATATCTAGGGAGGACACAGACTGAACTGCTGCGGAGAAAGTACATAATACAATTTGTTCTAAACATGTGACAAGCTTTATATGAAGGGCTTTAAAAAAAAAAACTCGTAAGATATAGTAGCCTATAGTTTATAGTTTCAGTTTAAAGCGGCTCGCGCTCTCCCTGTCAGATGCTCTGACAGAAAGGCTGCGTGTGTCGCTGACAGAGATGCTTCTCGCGCTGTTTAATGTGTTTGCTGTTTTCCGTAATGCATAACTTACATTTCACAGGTATATTCTCCATCTGTAAATGTTAGAAAGCCATGGAAATATTTCCATTTTGCTGTCAGAAGTGCGTGAGCTTTTGCTTTGCGATTCTCCGCTAAACTTCACAGACTTCATTTAGAACGAGCGCCGCCGCGCGCCAAACAGACGGAGCGCAATGACTCTTCGACTAAAATATACATTTTGCTGAAATATCTGTAGTTGGACAATAAATGTGACATGTAGAATTTTAAACCTACAAGTAAGTGTATTTGTATGATAGCACTAACTGTAAAGTGTAATGGGGTAATCAAAATAGCCTTTTTACTCAATTAGTCTGTGCTTTTTTATTATTTTCATTTTTAGTTTAGTAAATTTAACTTCTGCTTTAAAAGCATTATTTTTGTTTTTAGATTGCAATGTTACAATGTTAGAATGTAATGTGATTTTAACCCTTTTTGCGGCTACCTGCTGCCGTCAGAGCAAGTGTAATTTCTGCATTCACGCGCTCCTCGGATGCTCTCATTTCCAGAGTAGTGCTTTTAAGTGCGAATGTGAAAACAACACACTCGCGTTACTACAAAGATTTGTTGGACTTGTATTATTAGAGCTTTTCGACTTGAGTTCACGTGCATTTCCTCAGTCGGGAAATTATTTTTGACGTGCGGTGCCGGTGATGATGCTTCTTACGTTCGTTTCGGAGAAACAAAAGACAAATATTTTAATCGATCGCTCAGGCATGGCACCGAAATGAGGCACCGAAATCTGCGTTCTGATTCGGTTCTAGTACATACCGGTTACATAGGGTGCCATATTGGTACCGGGTTTCGGTACCCAACCCTAGTTAGGACCCACACAGACCACAGGGTGAGCACCCCCTGCTGGCCTCACTAACACCTCTTTCAGCAGCAACCTAGTTTTCCCAGGAGGTCTCCCTTGGTGTAACTAAATGATGTACATTTTAGGTTACCTGAGAAAACATTTTTTACATTATAATACACTGCCATTCAAAAGTTTGTGATCAGTTTTTTTTTAAAGAAGTTTCTTATGCTCATCAAGGCTGTACCTGATAAAAAATACTGAATATTATTTCACAAAACAATATTGTGAAATATTATTGCAATTTAAAATAAAAGTTTTCTATTTTAATATACTTTAAAATATAATTTATTCCTGTGAAGCAAAGCTGAATTTTCAGCATCATTATTCCAGTCTTCAGTGTCACATGATCCTTCAGAAATCATTCTAATATGCTGATTTTTAATCAGTGTTGGAAACAGTTGTACTGCTTAATATTTTTTGGGACCTGTGATATTTTTGATAAATAAAAAGTTAAAAAGAACAGTGTTTATTCAAAATACAAATTTTGTGTTACAATATACACTATTCAGAAGTTTGGGGTCAGTAAATTCTCTTTCTTTTTTAAAGAAACTTAAAAAAAAAGTTTAAAGAAAGTTAAAGAAACTTTATTCAGCAAGGATGTGCTAAATGGATACAATTGATAGTAAAGACTTATACTGTTAGAAAAGATTTCTATTTTGAATAAATGCTCTTCTTTTTAACTTTTTATTAATCAATCAAAGAAAAAAGTAACATGTTCCAAAAAAAATATTAAGCAGCACAACAGTTTCACTTTAGAGGTTTTGCACTTTATACAGTTTTGCATATTAGATCAGCAACACTGATAATATATCAACATATTACATTTCTGAAGGATCACGTGACATGTGACTGGAGTAATGATGCTAAAAATTCAGCTTTGCTTCACAGGAATGATATTTTAAAGTATAGATATTAAAATAGGAAACCAATACTAGAAATTGCAATAATGTTTCACAATATCACTGTTTTTTTTCTGTATTTTTTAAAATAAATACAGCCTTGATGAGCAAGAGACTCTATTAAAAAACAAGGTCAATTATTTATTAGGTTTATAATATAGGCCTAACATAATACATTATAATATCAAAACAAACTAAAACATTTAAACTGATAGAATAGAATAGAATAGAATAGAATAGAATAGAACAGAAACTGAAGCAAAACTTAAACTGAGATCTGTAAGTTAAATATTTAAAAAAAACAAACAAAAAAAACGTGAACATGTGAATTCTTACATAGTTATCTAAACATCGCTATGAAGTAGGCTACAGTTTGCACAATACACCTGTGTATGACTCTGATCAATGTCTCGGAGTTCTGTGCCCATCCTCCGCTATTTCCAGCACTTAATCAAGCCACTCTTCTTTAATACATGAGGACGTTTTATTTCACATGTCATTGCGTTTGCGTTGGCTGTCGTGTTGAGCTCTTAAGTCCGCAAACATTGAAGTTTTCAGTTCCTACAGCGACTCATTTGGTGCACCGCACATCATTCTCTTTCTATGAAACCTGTAAACCGCCTTCACCGGTTCTAACTCTATAGCGGCACCGGCTCTATTATAGCGGTTTGCCCGGGCATTGCAATTCTTTCGCTTTTACTAGAATTCAATCAAATGGCTTTCCCAACTCATTTTTGCTTGTACAGCTTAGAGGGAACATTGCTAGCAACCACAAAGCAACATGCTAAAAGCCCATGTGATTTTTAATCCGGCAACTAACAGCCTACTAAGGCATTCAGTTTTGTTTGGACACACAGACAGCACTCACCTTGGCACCAGGGGTTGCAGAGGAGTGTGAACTGGCCGAGCGAGTGTGTTTTCACACTCAGGCGGGTCTCGACTCTCATCTGGAGCGTGTAGACACCGATAGAAGCAGTTGCAGGGCTGGACAGTGATACTGAAAACGCACGGGGTCCAGTCGGGCTCGGTACGCGCCTCTCCAGAACCGCGGTCCACTGAGTCAGAGAGGGCTGTCCGGACACGGAGACAGGAACCTCCACATACAATGGACCTGCGGTGAGGAGAAAGGTGTGGATGTCAGGATAGAGCACGGAAATAGGGTTCTGGAATGAGTTTTCTCCATAGAGTAATTGATTGTAAGTTTTCATGTATTTTGTATATACCAATTACCAAATACCTAACAATTAGTTGAATAAAACTAAAATCATTAAAAAATCTAATTATTTTAAATAAAAAAATGTTAACTGAAATAAAATATAATAAAATAAATAAATAAATAAAATAAAAAAATACTTATAGACATTTTATTTCAGCTAGTTGCTTAGGCAAAAACTTGATGACGTAATATCTCAAATTAAATGTTACAATGTTAGTATTTATGATGTTTATCTTGTATATTCAGTCACCATTAATGTACTGTTTTAAGACTTTTTTTTTTAAACTTACTTTAGCCTGCTACTGTTTTTTTCCTTCTAAATTTTTATTTCTTTTTTTTTTCTTTATTCTATTTTGTGTATTTTTGTACTGCCTTGTCCATGCTGTAACATCTAAATTTCTCCTCGAGGATAAAATAAAGTCTTATCTTAATAAACTAAAACTAATAAATGTAATAAATTAGTTATGAAGCTATGAATTATGAACTATGAATTTTATCATAATGGAATTATGCACACACACACACACACACACACAATGCTATTTTCTATCAGCTAACCTCTACCCCTAAACTTACCAATCACAGAAACATGCACAGAGCACTAGACTTAAATCAAAACATTTTTTGGCTGATTTATAAGCCTTTTTATCTATTGAAGACCAGTCAAAATGGTCTCACTAGTGCGTTGTTGAGTTCTCAAAGTATGGTCCTCAAAAGTTAAAACAATTACACACATGCACACGCAAACACACCTAGAACAATTCGGAAGCTCAGTTTTTCCTTCAATGGATCGAATGGTCGTCCATCATAGTTGAATGTCACTGTAAAGGCCTGTCCTCTCCGCAGAACCAGAGTGCTGGAACTCAGACCGTCGGTCTTGTGGTGGGTCTGGTTTTGCACCTTTTGCAGGTCGAAAGTTTGAACCCTGAACTCTGTGTAAAAATTAGCAAATGTGATATTATTTCTCATTATTTTGATAGATAATATAGATAATTGTACCACTAGAAATATTTACGTGTTTGAAATTGCAGTTAACTAATCATTTATGATTAACTATTATAAATAATTTTCTTAAAATAAAAGCACAGTAAAATAATATGAAATCTAAAAAGATTACATGCAGTAGTAAAGATTATTGCAGTAAGTTCTTCATAAAGCCATAAAAAGCAAAATAACTCAAATAGTATTATAGTATGTTTTTTGTAAAATGTTTAACAAAATGCCTTGCTAATAAACCAGTAAAAAATTTAATAATAAAAACATGAAGCTTACCATCCATGATATGCAACTGTGATGTGGTTTGCTGTTATATTTTGATTCGCAGTTTATTGTGCTTTTATACAGCATTCATCTGCCTCGCCCTTTCCACTGAAGTTACCAGACCACATTCACGTGAAGTCAATACATGCCAAATGTTACAATCAGTAGAACCAACACCCCAAACAATTACGCAATCGCACACGAGTGCTGTGTGTGTTTCAGCGGGTGGATTCAGTATGTACAGCACAGAATGAGTAATACACATACATACAGTGGGTACGGAAAGTATTCAGACCCCCTTAAATTTTTCACTCTTTGTTATATTGCAGCCATTTGCTAAAATCATTTAAGTTAATTTTTTTTCCTCATTAATGTACACACAGCACCCCATATTGACAGAAAAACACAGAATTGTTGACATTTTTGCAGATTTATTAAAAAAGAAAAACTGAAATATCACATGGTCCTAAGTATTCAGACCCTTTGCTGCAACACTCATATATTTAACTCAGGTGCTGTCCATTTCTTCTGATCATCCTTGAGATGGTTCTACACCTTCATTTGAGTCCAGCTGTGTTTGATTATACTGATTGGACTTGATTAGGAAAGCCACACACCTGTCTATATAAGACCTTACAGCTCACAGTGCATGTCAGAGCCAATGAGAATCATGAGGTCAAAGGAACTGCCTGAAGAGCTCAGAGACAGAATTGTGGCAAGGCACAGATCTGGCCAAGGTTACAAAAAAATTTCTGCTGCACTTAAGGTTCCTAAGAGCACAGTGGCCTCCATAATCCTTAAATGGAAGACGTTTGGGGCAGGCCAGAACCCTTCCCTAGAGCTGGCCGTCCGGCCAAACTGAGCTATCGAGGGAGAAGAGCCTTGGTGAGAGAGGTAAAGAAGAACCCAAAGATCACTGTGGCTGAGCTCCAGAGATGCAGTCGGGAGATGGGAGAAAGTTGTAGAAAGTCAACCATCACTGCAGCCCTCCACCAGTCGGGGCTTTATGGCAGAGTGGCCCGACGGAAGCCTCTCCTCAGTGCAAGACACATGAAAGCCCGCATGGAGTTTGCTAAGATGGTGAGAAATAAGATTCTCTGGTCTGATGAGACCAAGATAGAACTTTTTGGCCTTAATTCTAAGCGGTATGTGTGGAGAAAACCAGGCACTGCTCATCACCTGTCCAATACAGTCCCAACAGTGAAGCATGGTGGTGGCAGCATCATGCTGTGGGGGTGTTTTTCAGCTGCAGGGACAGGACGACTGGTTGCAATCGAGGGAAAGATGAATGCGGCCAAGTACAGGGATATCCTGGACGAAAACCTTCTCCAGAGTGCTCAGGACCTCAGCCTGGGCTGAAGGTTTACCTTCCAACAAGACAATGACCCTAAGCACACAGCTAAAATAACGAAGGAGTGGCTTCACAACAACTCCGTGACTGTTCTTGAATGGCCCAGCCAGAGCCCTGACTTAAACCCAATTGAGCATCTCTGGAGAGACCTAAAAATGGCTGTCCACCAACGTTTACCATCCAACCTGACAGAACTGGAGAGGATCTGCAAGGAGGAATGGCAGAGGATCCCCAAATCCAGGTGTGAAAAACTTGTTGCATCTTTCCCAAAAAGACTCATGGCTGTATTAGATCAAAAGGGTGCTTCTACTAAATACTGAGCAAAGGGTCTGAATACTTAGGACCATGTGATATTTCAGTTTTTCTTTTTTAATAAATCTGCAAAAATGTCAACAATTCTGTGTTTTTCTGTCAATATGGGGTGCTGTGTGTACATTAATGAGGAAAAAAAAATGAACTTAAATGATTTTAGCAAATGGCTGCAATATAACAAAGAGTGAAAAATTTAAGGGGGTCTGAATACTTTCCGTACCCACTGTATATACACACACACAGACATCTGCGTTTAGATGGGACAAAGGTGAGATCAGTACAGACAATGTATATGCAAAAGTGCACAGCTTTTGACCCTCTGTGCATGTACAGTATATGTGACGGAAGCGTGAGGCGTGCAGATCCATGTGCAAGCTTTTTATTGACAGACGTGGTCAACAAACACAGGCAGGGTCGAAACGCCAGCAAACAGGTATGGCACGGGCAAAACACAAGAATATTCCCAGGGCTGGCGTAGGTCATCGATCGGCGAACAGAATCCAGAGGGCTTGACAAGAAGAGTAATCCAGAAACACAAGCAATGGTCCAGACGAGGTACAGACAGAGTCCGAGAGGCGAGACAAGGGTTAATCCAAGGTACACAGGCAGGTAACAAGAAACAAGGCAATACGAAAAGACTAAACTAGAACAAGATTCCGGAAGGCAGCTATCACTAGGAGAGTGATACACACAAAACAAACACGGAAAGGCTTGGTAAGTTAGCTAACACTAGGAGTGTGCTAAACGCTAGACAATACTTGGCGATCTGAACAGGATCTGAGTAGGTGTCATATAGTGTGTGTAATAGCCCTTAGGTGAGCGTGTGATGGGTGACAGCTGTGTGATCAGTGCAATGGATGATGGGAAATGCAGTCCAGTGTGATGTGTAACAGTCTGTGTGGTGTAAGAGTCCATATGAAGGAACGGCGACCTCTGATGGCGAGTGGACGGAAGACCATGAACCGGATTCGTGACAGTATAACAGGGCCTGTTAAGAGAAGTTTAAACAAAATTACAACACGATGCTTTCCTTGTAATAGTGAAGAGTGAGGGGAGTGATGTGACCATCAGTGAGTCATAGCACCAGCAGTTTAACCAGTTACAAATGAGATAATTAATCAAAATTAGGGTGACATTACTATAAAACAGGACCTCCACCTTCATTAAGTCACATGTAAAGTTATCGGATGTGCAAATCTGTGGTCACTTTTGATAAACAATTAAATCCTGCAATACTTAAATGCATTAAAAGTATATTTTCACGCAATTTTTAAATTGTCAGCAACAGAGAAAGATGGCACTAAGGGAACTTCCACAAAAGTTGTTTATTGGCAGGTAAGTATGGAAAACAAGCGATGCAAAAAGTGAGTAACAGGTGAGTTCATCAAACAGTAGCAAACTTTTAACTGTAAGAAACAGTCCTTTCTTTTTACAGGTACTGGCTGGTGGAACCGGATTGAAGACAGAATATGACCGAAGTCAGGGTAAAGACAGGAAAGTCTCACAGGTTGGTAGTATGGTAAGTTCAAACTGGGTAGTGCAAAATGAGACCAGACAATGAGGGTAGGCAAGGTGAGTGTTTACAGTATATGTGTTTCTAGATGAGGTGATAATCAATGGCAGGTGTGGTGATGGCTGACTGAGTGCAGGCGGAATCCAGGAGGAAAGCGGGGAGATGTAGTTCTGTGGTGACCTGGCTGGTGAAAGTGCTCCCCCCTCCCAGAAGGTGCGACCTCGTACCAAAATAAGTCAAACTGGGGAGTGGAAGGAGGACAGGACAGGATGAAGGTAGAATCCACAGCAGTTGTGGTCCATGATGCAGGGTGGAGTTAAGACTCCCAAGGTGGAGCTGGCAGAGCAGGAGATCCTTGAGAACATTTGGGGAGCCGACTGAGAGATGGGCATCTAGTGTGCCGGCTGACCTGCTGATGTCTGGCTTGCTGATTGATCGACTGACTGAAGGGCTGATTTCAGCAAACCTAATGAGACAAACAGAGAGTTCAAGGGCAGCCTCCATGGCCGTGACGAAGGAACTTTGCCTGTGGGCTGGACATGTTGAAGAATGTTTCTTCCACAGTCTTCTCCTTTGGGCTGACGTTAATGTGCATTTTTGACTGAGCTCAGAGGGTTAAGCAGGATCTGAACCGGACTCACAAACTGGAGGAGATTCTGGAGTGGACTCATATATTGGAATGGATTCTGGAGTGGGCTCTGAAATGGAGTTAGGAACATCTGGGAGGAATTCTGTGACAGGTTCTACAGTGACAATGGTTGATTTCTTCCTCTTTAGCTTCCTCCTTTGTGCTGGGGTTAGGGTGGTGTTTAACCAGGAGGAAAATTCTAGGTTAAGCTCTAAAGCAGGGTGGTTTTTAAACTGAGCTCTGTGGAGTGAGTGTATTTGATGGTGTACTGAGGCTCGAACAGACTTGCTCATGGGCTGGAGCAAAATCTGACAGTGTATTGACAGGAACAACATCTAGGACTGACGCAGACTGATGGACTAGCAGGAAACTAAATGACTTATTCGAAATTGGCTAACTTAAAATAGCTGATTTTGATCTCCTAGCCTTATAGATGGACATGATGAGAAAATCCTCCACTTTAGAAGTTAGTCGAAAACTGACTGCCACTCTTTAAACTGTGTTTGGTTGACTTGTCAAGATGAGATGGCAGCTTGACTCTGATGGTTGTTACCAGTTTGGTACTGGATGATGAGGACTGGCACATAGAAAGGAACTTGTTACCCGAGAACTGCTGCGATCATAGTTCTTCACCTCACTGACTTCTTAAAGGGATCCCTGGGTATTAAGACATGTATGGCTTAATATAACGTAAATGATGTCTCTTACTGAAATATGTAGTAGAAAACCCAGCAAAGATTTCTGTTATTTAAAAAAATCACATCGTTTTATACATATTTTGGACTATGGGGGGCGCCATTATTCTGATGACGTAAAATGGTTGCACTCGGTGAGCTACTAGCGCTACCTGTTGCTATTTTTACCACAACACAACTTGGAATAGACAACTCGGAAAATAAAATACTGATATGATGACCACAGCTACTGAAAGATCTTATAGGGTGGCGATGGATGTAAGTATAGGTTTAAACCAAATGCTGTACCACCGATTTTAGCGTTTCTTGTCTCAGCCGTTTGTAAGCTCTTTCAGTAGATCTGGTCTACTAAAAGACTCAAAGGCATCAGGGCTAAAGTGGAGAAAAAAAAGAAGCGGGTCTTTAGGAAGTTTTATTCGTCCACAGGCATCTTCCCATTCTTTTCTCCTTTTCTTATCACTAGGAAATCAGTGAAGTCTTACATTGCTTCTCTTGTTGCCCTTCGACTGAAAATTACAACCAAAAGCCTCGCAATGTGGTGTAACAGTATTTTATTTTCTGAGTTGTGTTGCGGTAAAAAGCCTAAGACTATAGAAATAAGCGCCAGTGGCTCACCGAGTGCAACCATTTGACGTCATCGACGCAGAATGTACTGTGCACATAAAAAATGGTGCCCCCCATAGTCCAAAAACGATGTCGTTTTTTTTAAACAACATACATTTTCATGGGTTTTCTACTACATATTTAAATAAGAGACATCATTTACGTTATATTAAGCTATACATGTCTTAATACTCGGGGATCCCTTTAAACTGTATAACAGCCACATCATTATCAACACACAGTCTAAAAATATTCTCTCAGAGGGTAGGACAGCCTGGTGGTATAATGTGTGCTAGATGACAGTCTAATCCAATCCAAAACAAGTCCATGAGAGATTAGGCATCTCAGGGTACTACACGACAATACTAGACAAATTCCTCAACATTCCTATTTCCCTTTCCCATACAATGAGGGTAGGCAAGGTGAGTACTTACGGCTGACCTATCTAATCTGCGGCCTATAATGCGTCAATCTAAAATTGCTGTAGAGACAAAATGTAATTCCATCAAGTTAGCATTTTTAAACA